>APFE030579841.1:99450-215052 GCA_000404065.3 Pinus taeda
AGTGCAACTTCAGGGTTTAAGTCATATACAAAACTGTACGACCCTTTCTAAATGCATGAAAGGGTCTATAAATACTACACTAAACTAAAAATCTATGAAACCAAAATCCTACTTAATTGGTATCAATTAATGATAACTATCTTCTTAGCAGCGATCTGGCAGTCGGCGGTATGAATCATCACTCAAGTTGTTTGCCTTTAAACCTGAGCTAGATTATCGCAAGCATTGGCTCCACTTCGGGTGGTCTGTTGAGGCGAGAACTGAGTTGGGCAACAAAGGTGGCATCCTGAATATCGGGGATAATATACCCGATCGCATCTGTGAGGCATTTGAGGGCGGCTCTCTAGCTGTGCGGCTTCACTAAAAAGAACCAATAGGCATCCCATGTCAAACTGTTAATTCCCGCGATTAACCTTCCATTTTTCTCCAGCTCCAGGTAACATGACTGCTCCAATATTTTCGTTGTTGTTAATTTGCCTGGAGTACATTGAGAAATCATGTTAGACAAGTAAAGAGTATTATTAACCAATTCAACCAAATTACTAGTGTTTGTCTTGCATCTTGAAATTTCTCTTTCTGCCTTCATTAACTGAGATTGCCATTCTGTAAATAATATTTCTTTATGCGATTCTGGAATCCTTGGTAGACTAGCCGCCTGTCCCTGATCGGTATCTTGCCATTCCAGAAAATTGGTCAATGTTTCTTTGGCTTGATCCAAGTCTGTTCTTGCCTTTTCTACTTTCTCACTTATGGATGACGCTAAATCGCATAATGGTTCTGCCTGGGTGATTTGCTAACACAAAAGCTTCATCTGATTTATCAATCCCTTATTTAATTGAAATGCCTCTGCTTTGAATTCATTTATCTGTGGGAGCTTCTTTGTTTGCTCAAGTTGAGCTGATAATTGAGCAATCTGCTCATCTTTGGATTTCAGCATTTTCTCATTTGATGCTTTTAGCTGCGCCAATGCCTCAGATAGCTCCTTGTTCTTTTGGACTGCATTGTCGTCAATCCTCTGTTTTTCCTCCTGCAATTATTTAGTCAATTGATTGTTTATTTGTTGTTGTACTATCAATTGTTGTTCTGCCTACTCTGCCTTTTGTTGTGCTTCTGATAGTTACGCTTGTAGAGAAAAGATATCCCGGTCTTTTGTCTTCAATAAACTGCTCACCTCTGATGCTTTGTCTATTGTCGCCACCGAATAGGCTCCAGCATATTGCGATAGTTTTGTCAAATCATCAGAGGGGTCAAATTCCTCTTTCCAAAGCACATTGCCCATTACTGTTTGTTCTGGGAATAAAGAAGGTTGATCAGTTCTTCTCCTCTTCCTCTGTCGTTTCACTACAGCTTTATGTCTTGGGCTATAGAAGACATCTAAGGGAGGAATCTCTTCAATCTGCAAAATGACTTCGCCGGAAGGATCCTTTGGGATTATTTCCACTTCTTTTGACTTAGGTGGGTCATTGGTTTCACCTAAAACCGGATTTGAAGTCACCTCCTGTGTATTGACCTCTTTTGATGTTTCGTCATCTTTAGAGCATTCAAGATTGCCGATAATTGAATTAAATTGCTGCCATTCCTGGAGCAATTTCGGATCAATCTGAGTATCTTCATTTACATTTAAACTGCTCTGTTCTTTCTCTTTTGCCTGGGTCTCTTCTTGTCTTTTTTCATGCACTTCTTCCTATTGCTTTGATGTAACAGGAGGTTCTTTAACAAGTCGCTGCTCAGGCTCGCTTAATTCTGTTGTTGGATTCGTCGCTAACAGATCTAGAGGTAGAGTTTGCAACCTCTGCTCTCAAAGCTTGTTGAATTCAACTAGTCCTTCATCTTTGTATTCAATTATAGCGAGCGATTTAACTTGATATATTAACTCGGACGATGCGAACAAGTCCTCAAATCTATCTTCTTTATGCTCGAACTTGGTCAATTTGGCATGTTCGAGTGCATTATAGGCGACTTTGTTTGGATCAAATCGCCTACTCGGTAGAGTTTCCAGGGTTAATGAGTTTATTTTCTCAGCTTCTTTCTCTGCATGTTTGAAATCATGTAGAGTGTAGATACCACATCTCAAGGGAAAAGAAGGCCAGACCTGCTTCTTATCTTTCTTTAGAGTTTGTGTAACCCCATCGAAGATGATCTTATAGGCTATTTCCCTGGCCAACAGTTTATCATGGATGTATAGAGGAAGAACATGGGGTTTGGCTTGACTGCCAAAAATTCTGATATAAGTGAACTTTTCCTCCCCGAACCAACTTCCTATGGATGTTAAATCAATCCCTGCTTGGTAGGAAATCTTAGGAGCAGGCTTATTGAAAATAGAATGATTAATGGGCAACATGAAGCCGTTGTAGATTTGATACAAATGGTGCTTGTAGTTGGTTTTCCACAACTTTTGATGGTATATGTGAACGGGTGTGGGGTCTTGCGACGTCCACCTCCATCCAAGTACAGTAAATTCATAATTAAAACACAGGACATCTAATATATAGGCACTGTAGTAAAATGGGGGAATGAACCTTTCAGTGACGCGGGACTTGGATCTAAAATCAAGAACTGTGGATGCTAACTTATCAGATAGTATATTTGCCCAATCCATTATTTCACCACTACATGCCGCCTCCATTAAGGGGACCATTTCTATAGTAAAATTGGCGGAATCATGTAATCCCCACAACCTACACATCATTATCCCAGCATAGCAATAGGGAGAGCATAGAGAATCGACCGAGTACTTACCCGAAGATTCGTGTTTGTGTTTTGCTAGATTTTGTCTCCAATCCCGAATGGGTTTGGATTCAGTCTCGTTCTCAGCTCAAAATTTTTCGATAAATGTCGTGTTATATTTCTTCTCTGGCACCGGTAAATGATACATTTGCCTTAAATCCTCATCTTGAAAGGAACCGAAAATTCTCCCATCTCTGGTGCTGAAGGTTCGGTCTGTAATTGGGATTTCCTAAATTGCCCATCTAACTACATCTGTATATGGGAGGATTTTCTCTCGAGCCGCTATCCGATGAAGAAAAGAGTTGGCTAAATCCTTTAAATTAGCCTTGGATTTGCGAGTGCTATCAACTGAGACTTGTACTACTATCACCTTTGGCCCTTCGGCTTCAATCAAATTATAGGTACCTTGCCAAGTAGTTCTGGAAAGTCCTAGGCATGTGGTATACGATATTAATCCTTTCTTTTTAGAACCTGGATCAATGACGAGCTGCCCTGTGGCCAGCGAAGCGGAAGGCATTGTAGTTTTCTTGGACTTCTTCCCCATTCTGCTTGAAGTTGTTACCTCGGAAGAATTCTGCACAGAAATGATAATGAACGTAATACAGAAAATGATAAATCGAATATGAGTGAGATATGTATCGATAAATGCATGGCGAATGATTAACTTAAGGTGGCCTCGGATACAATCTGTAAAAAGATCTTAGGCTTACTGTTCCATTAAATGGCTGTTAAGACCTGTCAATCCTATAAATGTCCGTCAATTCGATTATTGGCCGAATGATTTATTTGAAGCGTGCCTTGGATGTTTTGGCGGTTGAGCGCGGATGAATGGCTCTTCGGAAGATAAGGCTTTAAATACGAATTAATCATAATAAACCCCCTTTAATATTTTCTTTGAAATCTGCACTTTTTGGCTTTATTGCAATTGGGCGTCAAGGAAATCGTAAATCATTATATTGGTTCCATTTGGAATCCCCATTCGCCGATAGCGATATCGCATCGTGTTGGGAGTACTGAGTGGGACACTTTAAAAGCATGCATAGTTTATCGCCGATTGCCGATAGCGATATCGCATCGCATCGGAGAAAAATGGAGTTTTATTGTGCCAGTTCATTATCGTCGATATCCGATAGCCTATTTCGCATCAAATAAAACCAATGGGTCCTTAAGTTGTGTTTCCTTTGTCATTGCGATATGCGATCTTGCGATCGCTTTATCACAATGATAAAAGATTAATCATTTATATATAAGGCCTTTGATTGGTTTATTCAAAAAGGTTTGGTAATGTTTTATTTTATTATTTCGGACCTTTTTAAATAAAACTAAGTTGATACCAATTAAAATTAAAAAGGGACCCATTTCATATTATAGTTTTGGGGTAATAATGATATGAAATGGCGGGTTGTTGTAGGGCACAACAATTGGCGATTCACTGGAAGAAATAGTTATCTATGAAAAGTATGGCAATACTTAAACTTTTATTAAAATAGAAATTTCATCAAAGGGGAAAATTCTAATATAACTAGGTATACTTTCATTCCAAACAAAATGAAACTCTCTTTGCTAATTCCCTCTCTTGTTTAAAATTAGATACATTCTAAATTTTAAATTGGCCTCTATTGGTTGATAATGATAAAAAAAAAAACATTTCCAAATCAGCTTTTAAAATTAACTCCTTTGTCATAGGTAGAGCCTCTGCTGCCAACAAACGTTCATAGTTTCGACAGGGATACCTTTTAACCATGTTATTGTCCATTGTCCCATTCATCTCAGAGTATGATTAACGGAATGAATTCAAAACATGTTTTTCAAATTTTTCATTTCTTTTTTATTTTCTGTTATTTTTGTAAGATAAAAATCCATTTCCCTGGTTTGGTGGCCAGCTGAGTGACAATGCCATTCACTGGTAGTAATCTAACCGAACAAGCTGGCTCGTGATGAGACCCCTTGTCTTATAATTAAAGCCATTACCCTGTTTTGGTATGCAGTATTGGTAATGTTAGCTAAACTATTTCCCTATGAACATGGTAAGCAGGCTTGTAATAAGACCTCTTATCTTTTATATCCAATATTCTTAGAATTACATTCTGAGTAATCATAAGCTTTGGTGAGTGGGATAGACAATTTTCTCCTTAAGAGTAAATGGACGACAAGGTAAGAGTTGAAGATGCTGAAATTGGATTAGTTCCTATTTTAATATTGATAACCCTTTTGTGACCAATTTGAAAACCTAAAAAAAATTACAATATTTCTAAACTTTGAGAGGGGTTCACTAAGATTGCAGTATGGTTTCAGAATGCAATTATATCTAATTTCCTAGAAATAATCCCTTTTGTTTAAGACTTCTATTATTTTAAAAGTAAATATCACACTACTTGTTTTAAACAACTCTTTTAAGTACAGCAAAGGTCAATGGAAGATACCTGACAACTTTATTTTCCAATGCTCCTACAAACTACAAAAATGCTATTAAAAGGAGAAGGGGTTACCTCCTCAATTGAAGAATTTCTTTAAGATAAGGCCATTAACAGGGAGGTAATCTCTCAACCCTGATAAATCTTGTAATATGACAGATCTGAAATGGTCCAAGCCACATCTTCTGAAACTTGGTGTGTTTTCCCTTATCTTCATGGGCTTTGTCCCATTTCAGAACTAAATCACCGACTTGAAATTGTTTGGAACCGGATGAAAGTGAATCAAATGAGGACTTGATGATCTGCTGATGTTTCGCATGAGTGACTTTGGCTTTTTCTCTCTCTTCTTCTAATTTTAGAATTTGGTCATGTCTAAGTTGTAAAGAAGAAGAAGGGCTTTCTTCAATAAATTGAACTAGGGATAGAGATGGGAGGACAAGATTTATTGGTAGCACTGCTTCTTTTCCATACACAAGTTTAAACGAGGAAGAACCTATAGAAGCTTTTTGTGTTATCCTATCAGCCCATAATGCAAATATTAAAGATTTGTGCCAGTTTTTATGATTCTATTCGATAGTTCGCTTAATAATTTTAATCAGATTTTTGTTTGTAGATTCTGCTAAACCATTGCCCTGGGGATAATAATTAGCAGAGTATTTGAGTTTAAATCCTCTTTTCATTGTGAAATCAAACATAGCATTGCCTGAAAAGTAAGATGCATTATCAAAAACAAGGGCATTAGGGACACCAAACCTGGTAATGATGAATTGGTCTATGAATTCAATAATAGCTTCAGAATTTGTTGTCTTTAAAGGAATCACTTCAACCCACTTGGTAAAGTAATCAGTAGCGGTAAGGATATACTTATGCTGTTTGGAAGAATGTGGAGTAATTTCTCCAATGATGTCCAATCCCCATTGCTCAAATGGTTGTTCAATGTTGACTGGTTGCAAAGGGAAGGCTAATTTCCTTTGTCTTCCACTAGAAGTTTGGCAATTTCGGTATTTCCTTACATATTCATGAGCATCTCTAAACAGAGTGGGCCAATAATATCCAACATGGATGACTTTGTGAGCTGATGTATCAGCTCCAAAGTGTCCTCCTGCCGGTCCATCATGTAATTCCTGCAAAACCTTTTGTGCTTCAGGTTTTTCTAGGCATCTCAATAAAATTGAATCATAATTTTGCCTAAAAAGCACATCATCAATAATGGTAAAATTTTTTGCTTTCAATCTTATGGCCCTTTTGCTTATGTAAGACAGGTTAGGAGGTGCATATCCATTTTTCAAATAAAATATTAAATCAGCATATTGTGATTCAGAGTCAACGATACTTATCTGGTTGATCTCTTCGAATTGATCTGTATCACCTGATTCTGGAATGTTGGATGCCCCTGCCAACAACCTGCAAAAACCTTGGCCTCTAACAATCTTCGATGGTTTAATCTCTAGGTCGTATTCTTGAAGTGTTGTTACCCAGTTTTCCCTTTTTTCTCCCAATTCTCTTTGGATTAATAGTTGCCTTACTGAAGGGAAAGGAACTATTACTTTTGTATGGGCTTTTAAAAGGAAGGGTCTGTAATGTTTAACAGCTTTATATACAACAAAGACTTGTTTTTCTACTTCGGAGTATTTTAGTTCAGCACCCTGAAGATTTGAACTATAGAATGAAATGGGTGCTTCCAAATTGTGACTGTTGATCTGTGTGAGTACTGCAGCATAAGAGAAATCGGATGCGATGGTATACAATGTAAAATGATTAGAAAAATTAGGGGTATTTAGAGCGGGGGCATTGATTATTGATTGTTTGATTAATTCAAACGCTTCCTTTTTTGCCGATCCCCATTTAAAAACTGAATTTTTCTTAATCATAGTTTGAAGTGGCAAAATGATTTGAGAAAAGTCTGGAACGAATCTCTTAACAAAATTGATTTGGCCTAAAAATGACTGCATGGATTTCTTATTGTGAGGCAAAGGGATTTCAGAGATTTCTTTAATCCTATCCGGATCAATATAAATGCCATCTTTTGAAACAATAAAGCCTAGGAGCTTGCCTTGATTAAGAGCGAAAAAGGATTTCTTAGGGTTAAGGGAAATACCATATCTCTTACAACGTTGAAAGATTTGATTTAAATCATGCAAGTGATTGGATCTCTCTTTAGAAAATACAGTAATATCATCTAAGTAGACGACTATTGTTCTGTTAATTAACCCTTTAAAAACGATATCCATTGCTCTTTGAAATGTGGCTCCTGCATTAATAAGTCTGAAAGGCATTTTCTGATATGCATACGTTCCCCATTTTGTTCTAAATGTGGTTTTGAGTCGATCATCAGGATGGACCAAAATTTGATTATATCCTGAAAAACCGTCCAAAAAGGACATTAACTCTGAGCCTGCCACTGATTGGAGTATCTGCTCCATAGTGGGTAATGGGAAGTTATCTTTTAAACTTGCCTTATTTAAATTTCTGAAATCACTACAAATCCTTATGTCGCCATTTTTCTTTCTGACTGGTACCATGTTGGAGACCCAGTTCGAGTGCCGAACGGGAAAAATAATCTTAGCTTTCAAGAGTTTATTGAGTTCCGATTTGATTTGACTCTCTAAGTTTGGATGTATTTTCCTCAACTTTTGTTGAACTGGTTTCTGTTCGGGAAGCATTGGAATGGTATGTTGAATAATGGATGTATCATACGTTTTTAGATCGTCATATTTCCAAGCAAAAACATCTTTATTCTTGGGTAACAGTCTAATGAATGCTTCCTTTTCTGCCACGGAAAGTCCTAATCCTAAATTAATGTTTTGAGGAGTTTGTTCAATGCCAAGGTTTATTAATTCAAACCTTAAGGTAGATCTCTGGAGCTTCGTATTGGTTACAGGTTTAAACCTGTCTTTAATATCGTAAAGATCCTCAAGCTTCACTACAGGCTTTGGGATTGAATTTTCTTCATGCTTACCTCGCATTTGAACATCATGTTCGTCTTCCTCAATGACTTGATTATCATAGGATTTTTCGGAGGTTAAAAACTGTAGAATGTCTTCATCGTGGTTGAATACTCTCCAATTAGTGACATTATCAGGAATTGATGGCCTAAAAAGCAATTCTACTGAAAATCTATCTGGGCTATACTCTTCGGAAGGGAGGAGCTTGGAAGCGACATTGGCTAGCAAGTCGGCTGCTGAATTTTGAGACCTGGGAATGGAAGAAATATTGAATGCTAAAAAGTGGGAGGTGAGCTCTTGTACTAGCAATTGATAATGTTTGAGATGATTCGAAAGGCAATGAATTGTATTCCTTACCTGTTTGACAATAATCTCAGAATCTCCAAACACTTTCAAGTATTGGTCTTTGAGGCCAATCGCTTTATATAATCCTTGGACTAATGCTTCGTACTCAGCTTTATTATTAGTTCATTCAAACTCTAGCCTGCAAGACAGCATTGTTTTTCCCCATGAGGGCTAACCAAAATACATCCTGCTCCTGATCCTTCACTGTACTTGGATCCATCAAAATATAAAGACCAAAATAAAGAATTATCTACAATCTTACTTACAAAATTCTCAGTAACATTAACACATTTAGACCTGTCAGTCTGCGAAAAGTTTTCATTTTGCGATGTGAAATTGTTTACCGAAAACGGAGATGGCTGGGCAATATAATTGCCGAAAAAGGACTCAGAAGAATAATTTCCTAAGATATTGTTGTTGAACGCAATTGGTTGATTTTCTTGTTCAAATTCTGTAACAGTATGGGTCATATGTTTCTACCGATCGATCTTTATTTGATTGGGCTTGCCCTTATAGGGGAGCCACATGTGGGACCAATCGGTGGAAATATACCCATGGAGCTTTTCTGACCAATCCCTGCTTAAAATTAACCCATAGAACTCAGGTATATCGGCGATTAGGATATCAATCCTTTGGACTACTCGTGGGTCCACCGATAACCTGATTGTAATAGAGTTTATTTCCCCTAAAACTTGAACTTTAGTTCTATCTAACTGCACAATGTGAATTGAAGATTTCCGGGGTTCTATGTTCAGTTTAGAACAAACTGAAGCAGGCATTATATTAGATGATGCCCCAGAATCAATTAAGCAGTTATGTAGATTTCGATTGTAAATTTCATATGTTAAGAGGAAAGGTGGAGTATGGGAATTTGATCTATCTCCAATCAGAATTGTATCAGTTGCCTCAACTCTACCAGAAGGTGGTTGTCCTGAATCGCTAACAGCTTTAGTACTGGGAAGAGGTGAAGAAGGAACTGCATTAAGTTCTTTGAGAAGTAATTTTTGTTGATGCTTTAATTTACTAAGTTCAAATATGGTGATGTTTGCCTTAGTTTTCTTCATGTCATCAACAATATTATAGTCCATCGAATAATATACTACCAATGTCTTAGATGACGGAGGTATATTGGAGGATGACGGCTGATTCTGAGATACTGTTGCGACTGGTTTCCTTGCGGGTACCTTTTCCTTTGTAGTATTAGTACCAGCACTCCTTTTCTTTGAATTGGCTTGAACAGGTTCGGGAGTAGCTGATCCAGGTGGATATTGGTGGCCACCCGCTAATTCCATGCAGATCCCCTCTAGTGCTTCTTTCAGTTCTTTCAGTTTCCTTAATTATAGCACAATTTACTATTTTTAGCAGTTTTTCGGGTCCTAAACTTCCGTAGCCGTTTTGAGGCCCTAAACGACGTTTTTTGGGAAATCTACCGCCAACGATTTTTCTAACTAAAAATCGTCTTTTTTGTCATAGTCCTTGGAGATATCTTTCCAACGGGCTATCATGCACGTCAAACGGAGATAAAACGACCAATTCGCGACCCCGGGAAGTTGATGTACCAACTTACCCAAAAACGGGGCCCACAATTTGGCGTTTCATCTTCCAGGGTTAGGTTTTGGAATGTGAAGGGTTTTTCCATTGTTTCTCAACAATAAATAGGCCTTCGAGCCTCATTGTACCACAATTCAGAGGCATGTAGCCACACATCTCTTCTCAGAGATAAGCGACCATCGCCCTAGCTGGTTTATTTCTATTTTCCGGTTGTAAGCATATTTCAGTATTTTCCATTAATGAAATGAAGTATTATTCCCACTGCATCTTTGTGTATATGGTTATCTCTACAATTTGTTGTGTCCCTGTTTAAGTCTGGATCATAGTAAAACATTTCAAACTTGTGTATCCATCTTGATTTAAGAATTCGTGAAATTATTTCCCTGAGCATTGCTTTTACACACAACAAATTCAATTTTCCGGATAAAAAGTGATTGAATTTGTTTGTAAAACTTTGTTGAATATTCAAACCATGTAAAAAAGGTGAATGGCACATCGAATCGGCACCAATGAATTGGTGACAGTTGCTCTGCATTAGAAGCAAATTAGCAGAATACAAATAACAAACAATTGAAAGATTAAAGTTGGAAGTAAAATATATGCTTGTATGATTTTATGTAGCGTATTAATCAGTAGGCATGCACATTCCAGAAGACTATTCTGGAAGCTTTCTGCCTAGGTAAGTAATTAGCATTTTTTTTTAATTTTGCCTAGAATAACAAGGGATCTCAACCCAAGCTTTTTGCCATAACGTTTTGTAGGACAATCACCATTTGAAGAGCTCGGCCAACATTTTATTTTACTATGCTCAACAGATATTGGTTTCTTCTGCGCTATTATTTTTGTTTGGATTGGGTTATTATTTAAAAATGGACTATTATCAAAATTATAAATTGGACTGAACATTATGCTTTTGATACTCCTTAATCTGTTTCATTTGGAAATAATTTTTGTGTAAGAAACATCAAGGAATTGGCCATTCCTTTTTTAACACACTAACGTTTTTGTGCCAAGGATTTTTTGTAGATTTCGGATGATCAACTGATCATTAAGGAAACTAATTGTGCGCACAATTAGTATTCAAAGGAACAAGTCCATGAACATAAATGAAATTTCCAGAAAATTAAAAGATCGTGCAACTTCCTATAAGAGCTTAATAGTTTGACATGTTGCATGACCAATAAGAAAAAGTGAAGACAAGATGGTGAAATCGACATCTACAGGAGGCTGGTCAGCGCTGATCTTTTAGAAGAAATTCCATAAAGAAATGAGCAGATTATTTATCTATGAGATTTTGCATGCTCACATATTCCAGCAAGATTCATTAACCATTTTCCATTACCCAGATACATTTCATTACATTCACATCAATCCTAACCCACCAATAAACCCAAAGAAGCTCATTTACAAGCGCTTTGTTCCATCAGTGTCAGTTTCTATTTCACTACCCTTGCAAATAAAACTTTGCTTCCATACACCATTAAGTCCATAGTCCCTGAGTCTAAATATTATTCTAAAAACACCTTGAAGCTTGCATGCCTTAAGGGCAAGCTATCATGCCGATAAACAAGGGAATACATCAACGTCCCTCATTTGTCGAATCTTCTAAGTATTTGACATCAACAAATTCATTCATACTTAGAAAGATGTGTTTGGAGCATCTTGTCTCTCATCGCATCTTGTCTCTCATCCACATCAAAGATGGGGGATCTTGTGTTGAGTAGTGACATTCATCAATGGTCACTAAGTTGACAATTTCTTGTCATGTTCGACACCGAAACATTTATCACATGACAAGAATTGTGCCAAAGCGCATTGAAGACTTGAAGACCAATCAATTTATAGTGGAGGAAGAAAAATTACATTCATTAACTTTCAGTAATGAAGTAAATGACTTGAAGACAAGTCAATAAATAAGGCTGGGGGGAAGGTGTAAATTCTAAATCTTGTATACCTTCAAAACCTTATATATTTTCAGCCACATTCAGCAGCAGATTCCAAACATTCAACAGAAGATCCAACAACAGACACAACAACAATAAAAGGTTCACTTTTCTGACATCATCCACCATTCTCACAACCAAGTGAAGACGACTATGATCATAATTTTTCAGCCACACATGCACAAATCTCATCCATTTTTGACAGGGTAAGTTGAGGTATGATATTTTCTAACTTTTAACCATTTAATTCCTTGAATGCTAGAATGATATTTTTTGGAAAAGCTTCCTTCTGCCATTTCATAAAATTTCCAAAACCATCAGTTTGCGGGGGGGAATACATACATTCATATTTTTCCATATTCATACATAACATTCTAAAACCCACATACTTTCAAAGTATATTTACTATTACAAGATCATGAGTATATAATGGCTTTGTAAGAAGTACTTAAAAAACTAATTGGATGCCAACACAATCATGGTTGTCACACAAGAACGAACCGTGAAGCATTCCAACAAAAATACTTTGCAATAAAAATCACATTATCATGCAAATATCATACATTGAATACAACAAACATAATATGTTTGAAACACAAGAACCAACCAAGTTGTAATTCAACAAACACACTTTGCAAGCATTAGTAAATGATATCATGCAAAGTTTAAAGCCAAATCTCAAGTATCAAAAGTAATGTAATAGATTGCATGAGGACATGCAATACCTTTAGTTTGGGGGTATGTTGGGCCTAAGAATTATCCTTAAAATACATCTACTTTCACTCCATTTAACATCCACTTTCACTCCATTCGCACATTTTCTCACCTCTATTCCGCCACCATGTCACCACATCAACTTCACTTTCATCACTAAATGGGTTATCCTTGTGTTTTCCAAAACATTATTAATTCTTAGTATTTTTAAGTGAATTTATGGTTAAACTTTAGAAAATAATCTCCATATACTTATGCCTAACAATTAGAATGAGTTTGTTGACATGTGCGGGTACAAAGGAAGCTTCCAAGGCATTATGGACCTATATATGGCTTGAAAATGCTAGTTGGTAAGAAACAAGCCCAATTCTCTCTAATATTTGGAAGGGTCCACAATATCTAGGAGCTAATTTTGCACATCCTTTCCGTTGCAAGGTGGTTTTTTCAGGTCTTACTCAAACATACATGTGACTCCTTACCTGAAATTATTTATAAGTAATTTTCCTGTCGGTATATGCCTTTCTCTTGTCTTCAATGAGTTTTTTATTCTACCGAATTTTCTTCACGGTGGTTTCCATTTCTTCCAACATATCAGGCCCCAACATTAGTCTGTCCTCTAGGCTACTCCAGTTGATGGGTGTTTTTCATCTCCTTCCGTAGAGAACTTCGAAGGGAATCAGTTTTAAGGATTCGTGATAACTTTTATTATAGGCAAATTCCTGGTGGAGGTACTCTTCCAATTTATTGATTTCTTGCATCACATACATTCATAACATATCCTCCAACACTTGATTCATTTGCTCTATTTTTCCATTAGTTTGTGGGTGATATGCAATGCTAAACTGAATTTGAGTACTCAAACTTGTAAAGATATTTTTCCAAAATGTAGATGTAAATTTTACATCTCTATCAGAAATCATAATGTTAGGCATCCCATGCAACATAAAGTTTTCTCGCATAAATATATCTGTGACTTGCCCAGTTTTATATGTAGATTGGATAGGAATGAAATGAGATACCTTATTTGATTTATCCACCACTACCATAATTGAACCATTATGTCTTCTAGTTTGAGGCAATCCCATTATGAAATCCAAAGTAATTACTTCCCAATTCCATTCTGGAATGGGTAGCGCATGAAGCAACCCAGTTGGATGTTGATGTTCAACTTTGACTTGCTAGCACTCCAAAAATTTAGCCAAATATTCCTTGATATCCCTTCTCATTCCAAGCCAAAAATAGTTATTCTTAATAGCAGAGAACAACTTTTGATATTTGAGGTGGGTAGCATAAGGTATTTTGTGAAACTCATCTAAAATTTAAAGTCTAACAACTTGTTGATTAGGAACATATATTATTCTCTTAAATGTCAATAAGCTATTCTTTTTATGTTGTAATTACCTTGTTGTTCTGAATTATTAATTTGATTGGTTTGTTGCCACAAAAATTGTATTTTGGGTCCTTCCCAATAGCTTCTTTGATCATATCTGAAAAGTCAAATTCTATCTTCCTATATGAAATTTCATATAAATGATCTAATTTTCTACTTAATGCGTTCGCCACATGATTTTCCTTTCCTTTTAGGTGTTTAATGTCAAAATTAAACTCACCCAAAAAGGTTGTCCACTGGGCGTATTGGGCATTAAGACTAGGTTGTTTAAAGAAGTTGGTTAGGCTGCTATGATCAGTCATCAGTAAAAAAAATGTGCCCAATAAATAATGCCTCCACACTTTTAAAGCATGTGTTACCGTATTTAACTTTAGATAATAAGAAAAATACCTTTGTTCATGTTCTTTGATCTTCCATGATTCATAGGCAATTACCTTGCCTTCCTGCATCAATATTCCCCCTACCCCCTCCTTACATGCATACATACATAAGTACAAACTCCTTTTTCGGGTCTACAATCTTCAATAATGGGGCAATGGTTAATAAATTTTTTAGTAGCTCAAAGCTACATTGACATTCATCAGTCCAATTGATATTTTTTCCCTTTTTCTGCAAGGTCGTTATAGGATAGGCTATCTTGCAAAATCCTTCAATAAAACATCGATAATACCCCGCTAAACCCATATAGGATTGGATGTTAGCAACATTTGCACGAAAAAACCATTCCATGATAGTTTTAATTTTTTCGAGATCAATATATATCCCTTCAGCAGAAATCACAAGGCTTAAATATTGTATCCAGTCCTTGTAGAAATCGCATTTACTGAATTTGGCATATAGTTGATGATCTCTCAATGTTTGTAATACAATTTGTAAATGTTTCTTATGCTCCTCTAAATTCTTGGAATATATAAGGATATCATCAATGAATTTTACATGAATTTGTCAAGATACAGATGGAATATACCATTCATAAGACCCATGAAGGTAGTTGGATCATTGGTAAGCCCAAAGGGGAAAACCACAAACTCATAATGACCGCAACGGGTTCTAAAGGTCATTTTTGGGATATCTTCTTATTTTACTCTTATTTGATGATACTTGGATCGCAAATCTATTTCCGAGAACATTGTGTCTCCCTTGACTTGATCGAACAAGTTGCCAATCCTTGGTAGAGGGTACTTGTTTTTAACAGTTAGCTTATTAAGTTGTTTGTAGTCAATGCATAGCCTTAGGGTACCGTCTTTTTTCCTGACAAAAAACATAGGGGCTCCCACTTGGGCGAATATATCCTTTATTGATCAAATCTTGTATTTACATTTTAAGTTCAGTTAGCTCGGGTATACTAATTCGGTAAGGGGTCTGTGACAATGAAGCAGCTCTAGAAATTAATTCTATAGTGAAATCAATATCCTGCTTGGGAGGTAATCCAAGTATTTCCTTTGGAAACACATCAGCAAATTCTTGTACTACTGGCAAGTTTCCTAAGGGGACAAACTTATATTTGGATTTAGTAAATCCCACCTGGACTACGTATACTAAACATCCTTTATGTATACATTTTCCTAACTATGAGGTAGTATTGGTTGTAGTACCATAGGTATTTTAACTCCTTGCAGCTCATGTCTAGCACCCTCTTTATCAAGGTAGCTAATGGTATTTTTTCTGTGGTTTCCTAAATACCAATCTTCCTCCAACCAATCCATCTCAATTAAAATGTCATAAGATCCCAAAGGAAACAACCTACATCGATTGAATGGCATGATATTTCAGTGGGGAATTTATCTAATTTAGTTGTCACTCTTCCCTTCGCCCCGGTGGCTAATTGCACTAACCAAGAATTTTTAATTTTGTTAGTTTGCAAGTGGCATTTTTCAACAATTTTAGGACTATCATAGCTTAAGCTAGCTCCTAGGTCTATCAAAACCGACATAGCATGATTAAACATTTTACCTTCAAACTCGATCATGGTTGGTTCGTATTATGCTTGATGGTCATCTAGGGAATCATTAATCATGGCTATGCTTTGTGCCACTTCACCAACTGTGGATGCCTCCTGAATGTTGGCAACTCACTCCTTTCTAGCATGATGGGGGAAATTTTGTATAATGTGTCTCCCCACAGCCCCAACACTGCAATGGAGGTTTTTTCAATTGACTCGGTTCTAATTTGCTAGAGACCTCCATTTGTTTTGATTCATTCTGATATTTAAATTTTGTTGACTTTTCCCAAAGACTTTATTCGGTTGATTCTTATGTATATGTTGTGTATTTTCCACCTTTTATACTATTCACATTCTAAAAGTGCTTCGACACCTTTTTGTTAGGCCAAGACTTTTTTCCTTCTCCCTTGTGCTTCATCTACTGATAGTAGATTCACACCTCGTCTATAGTTTTGGGATTATCGAATTCCAATCACTCGTTCATAAAGTTGGGTAGGCTACTCTTAAATCATTGCACTTTGGCATTTTCCTCCCAAATGTAAGGTACATACCTCAACACTGATGTGAATTTGGCCACAAACTCATCCATAGAAAGTTGTCCCAATTGAAGGTCGTGAAATTCTTTTGCCTTATCAGCGTAAAATCATTTAGTCAAGTATTTTTCTATAAAATATTTTTGGAAATCTCCCCAATTCACCATTTTCTCATCAATGGCATGCACATCTTAACTTCTTCCCACCATTGTGTAGCCTTGCCTTGAAGCTGGTGAATTTCCAATCTTGCTTTCAAATTTTCATCATATTCATAAATTTGAAAATATTTGTTAATGTTAAACAATCAAGCTTTAGCAGATTCCTCCATTTCTCCATCAAGAATTGGAGGTTTTATTTTTTTGAATTCCCCTTTAAACTCGGGCTTTTGTTTCTTATTATTTTGATGGTCTGATGCATTATCAGTTTTTTCCTCTTTTCCACCATTATTCTGCTCCAAACATTAAGTATGGCTTCCCTCGGGTGCATTCTCACCTCCCCACCTTAGTTCCTCATTCTATTCTTCATTACTAGAGCTAGGTATTGAAGATCTATGGTTTTGGCGATCTAACAAGCTCTTTAGTATTCGTTCCTAATCTCGCATTAATTTCTCATTATCTTCCCATAGATTGACCATCTCAATTCTCAACTATTGAATATTTTCCATTATCATAGCTGATCCAGGTGGATATTGGTGGCCACCTGCCAAGTCCACCTGGACCCCCACCATTGTCTTTCTCAGCATTTTCAGTTTCCTTAATTGTAGCACAACTTACTATTTTTAGCAGTTTTTCGGGTCCTGAACTTCCGGAGCCGTTTTGAGGCCCTAAACGACGTTTTTTTGGGAATCCGGGGGCAACATGGGTCCATGGTATGGACCGATGTTTCCCGTTCCAACAATGATAGTGCTCGAATAGATCTTTCTAATGAGCTACTGTACGCGTCAAATGGAGATCATATGCTAAAGTTACGACCCCCGGGAAGTTGATGTACCAACTTACCCCCAAACGGGGCCCACAGTTTGGCGTTTCATCTCCTAGGGTTAGGTTTTGGAATGTGAAGGGTCTTTTCATTATTTCTCAACAATAAATAGGCCTTCGAGCCTCATTGTAACACAGTTCAGAGGCATGTAGCCATCACATCTCTTCTCAGAGATAAGCTACCATCGCCCTAGCTAGTTTATTTCCATTTCTGATTGTAAGCATATTTTAGCATTTTCCATTAATGAAATGAAGTATTATTTCCGCTGCATATTGGTGTATATGGTTATCTCTGTAATTTGTTGCGTTCCTGTTTAAATCTGGATCATACATACATTGTTGAATTTTTTCTTCCATATCTTCACAAATATTGATATGTAATAAATTGACCATGTCCCTCAGCACCTTTTGCATATTCTTTGTATAAGTTGTAGATTTCTCGTCTTGAGAAATTATTTGGAATATGTATTTTCTCTCTATTTGACATACACTCTCCATGCTTTGAAAATAAATCTTTCATCCATGACATTGCAATATTTGATAATGGCCCAAACTGTCATTTATGATGTACTTTTGAATAAAATGTGGGATCCTTTTCCAATTTTTCTTGGATCCTTGATATATGAAAATTACCCATTGAAGGAAACATTTTGAAAGCCTTTCTATAGATAAATAAAGACCCAATATTATAATCATAATCTGACAATGTAGATTGCATGCACCCCACTAAATATGAATTTTGCATGCTTTTATTCATTGACAAATATCTCTTACTTTTCTCTAATGCAAACTTGAAATCCATATGTTTCAAGCAATATTTGACAACATTCACTTGAAATGAGAGCACTGATAGAACTTCTTCTTATCATATATTTTTCTCTACCCCTTGTATAACTAGAACATCTTGGATTGATACAAAAAATTTTGCTCCTACTCTTCGATCCAATATTTCTTGACAACATCTCCATCATTGGATCATCATTTGTATAAGAATTTTCATCATCATTATGAGGAATTTAATCCTCACTATGACCATATGTTCTTTTGAAATAGTAACTTGGAGGATGTTATTCATCTTGCCCTTCTTCAGTGCTACCCTCATAGTCCTTAGAATTAGGATTAAATGGAAAATTTGACTTGATGTTTATTGGATATTCTTCAACATGTGCATTATCAGTGCTTCTCTCATAGTCCATAGGATTAGGACTACGTCGAAAATGTGACTCTTTACTCACTGAAAATTCTTCATCTTGCCCTTTGTCACTACTTCTCTCATAGTCCTTAGGATTAGGACTAAGTGCTTCATCCTGTCCTTCGTCACTACTACTCTCATAGTCCTTAGGATTAGGAATAGGTGGAAAATGTGACTCTCAATTTATTCAAAATTATTCATCCTGGCCTTCATCGCTGCTGCTCTCAAAGTCCATGGGATTAGGACTAAGTGGAAACCGCGAATCTTTATTTATTTGAAAAAACTTCATCATGCTCTTCATCACAACTGTTCTCATAGTTCATAGGATTAGGACTAAGTGGTCATCGTGAAACTCTATTCATTTGAAATGATTCATCATGTTCTTCATCACTGCTGCTCTCATAGTCCATAGGATTATGACTAAGTGGACACAGTGACACTTTATTCATTTGAAAATTTTCATCATGTTCTTGATCGTTGTTGCTCTCATAGTCCATAGGATTAGGACTAAGTGGACACTGTGACACTCTATTCATTTGAAATTCTTCATCATGCTCTTCATCACTCCTGCTTTCATATTCCATAGGATTAGGATTAAGTGGACACCGTGACACTCTATTCATTTGAAATTCTTCATCATTCTCTTCATCACTGTTGCTCTCATAGTCCATAGGATTAGGACTAAGTGGAAACTGCGACTCTTTATTTATTTGAAAATATTCGTCATGCTCTTCTTCACTGCTGCTCTCATAGTCCATAGGATTAGGACTAAGTGGAAACCATGACTTTTTATTTATCTGAAATTCTTCATTTTATCTTTCATCAATGTTTCTCTCATAGTACTCAGAATTAGGACTAAATGGAATATTTGACTCTCGATTCATAGTGGAATAATTTCCGTTATATTCATCAATATGAATAGAGTTGTTATGCGACGAATATGTTGATGCTTCACAAAGTGAAACTTCACTTCAGAAGAATCCACGTCTTTCAAATAGAAAGGTTTAATGATACAAATGCACTCTCTCCTAATAATAATATATAGCTTAAAGAATGAAAATTTCCCTCCAAAAATTCCGTTTCATGTATTTTCCTCCATAATTTTCTTATACAATTTATTGAAAAATTTTAACTAAAGTTTTCTTATGAAATTAATCTTTTAAACTAAATCTTTAAATTAAAATTGTAAACTAAATCTTTTACCTAAATTAATTTTTTACTTAAACTATATAACATTTACTAGACAATTGATTTTATTTATTTATTTATTTATTTTTTTAAAATCTTCTATCACACATTTAAAATAAATTGCTATATCGTCATAACACGATTTATATGTTAAGTTTTTGTAAAATAAAATTAATACCACATTCACCATGCGGTAAAATTGTTCTGTAATGTTCGCTTTATCATAATTTACTATATCTCCATAACAAGATTTATATGTTAAAGTCTTTATAAAAATAAATTAATCCCACATTCATTGTGTGGTAAAACAATTATGTAATGTTTGTTTTATTATAATTCCCTATATCACCATAACAAAAATTACATGTTTAATTTTTTATAAAAACAAATTAATTTCACATTAACCGCATGGTATAACAATTCTGAAATTTCCGCTATATCATAAATTTCATTATCACAATTCCTCACATCACATCAAGGTTTTTCGAGGTTCGTTAAAAGACTTGAGCGAATTTGTGGAGTAGCTACATTGCTATCAACAACATATTCAATAGAAGGTTATCGCATTTGAAAGGTTATTTTCACTTTCGTTGTGTGTAAGTTCTAAAATTAAAAATTTAGATGAGCAAGATTTACCCGACAAGATCATGGTAGGCAAAAGACCACTACGTCTGCAGTGGGCATGGTGGGCTCGATCGTGCTCACTGGCAACACCCAACTCCGTGACCCAATGGGCTCGTGGGGGAGGGGCGGAAGGGGGTTGCATGTAGCCCCTTCTGCCCCACCCAGAAGCCCAACGAGCCCATTCGGTAGTTGGGTGGGGCGGAAAGGCGCTGCATGCCCAGCCCCTCTGCCCCAACCACATAGCCCAACGGCCCTTTGGGGGTGCCAGGCTGATTTTCGTAATCTACCTGCTACTCTTGGCGGGCCATTGGTCCGCTCAGGTGGGGCAGAGGGGTTGGCGCCCAACCCATCCGCCCCACCCCCGCGGCCCAACGACTTGCCGAGGGTGGCTGGTCGATTCTCATGGGCCACCAGGGTGGGGCGGGAGGGGCTTCTCAGAATTGGGCCTCCACCCTCGGTGGTCCGTTGGGCCACGTGGGTGGGGAGGGAGGGGGCTGCATTTTTTTAATTTCTTATTATTATTATTATTTTTTAAAGGTTATGTTTTACAAAATTATTTATCATTTATTGTTTTGTTTGTTAATTTAAGCTATTAGTTTTTTGTAATTTACTGATTTATATATATGTGTATTTTTTTGCATGAAAATGGCATCAAAGAAGGTTTCTGTGAATATTTCTGGACCAAAGATTGCTAAAATTAAAGGTGGATCCTCAAAAAGCACTGTTGAATGAACCAAACCTGAGCTGATAACTACAAATCTATCAAGTGCCTCAAATGATAAGAAGATAATTTCATACTGGAAGAAATCAAAAGAAGTCAAGCTTCCAAAAAATGTATGGTATGTGAATAAAGAGAAGGTGAAGATGTGTAGATATATCTATATGTAGATATCCCTAATGATAGTGGAATTTATGAGGTGCTGGGAAAGATCATAGATATGTGTTTGATACCGGGCACTGAAGTTGTTTATATACTTACTAAACCGCCCAAGTCACATGACAATATCAAATATCAGTTATCATTGTCATTGTATGACATGATAGAGGTATCCACAAAGTTGTGTAAACAAATCGTAAATGAAATTGCACAAGATATTGTAAGTATTGTTATTTATATTTGTGTTTTGCATTATTGTAATTGTCTCATTATATTTTTATAACTTAGTTTATTGACATTTGATATTTTCTTTGACAAAATTTTATTGAAAATATTTCAATTATGTTGGGAGGCATTCATTTCATAGAGAAAGATATTATGAATGTTGTCAACATTTTCTACCCAGGGTCAGAAGAAGATATGGCAAACAAGAAAAAAATAGTAATTCACGATGCTGCAAAACTACATCCAATGGATAAAAAAAAAATGCCTCTAGTGGATAAATATATCAAAGAGAGACATGTTACTTTTAAAGACGAGGAAGTTGAAACTGACGCTAAAGAATATGTTGTTGTTACTAAGGATGACATTAGAGCTGATGTTAGAAAGGAGAAGAGCCATAAAAGACCAAAAGTAGCAATGCCTAAGAATGTCTCTGTTCTAGTTAATGATGAGAATGTTAGGAGGAAGAAAATTAAAGTTGAACATTCTCAAGTAGTCATTACCAACAATGAAGATCCTAGAGAAAATTCAAAATAAAGTAAGGAAATGATTACACCAGGAGATGATTTAGAGGATGAAATTATTAAAACAAAACAAAATTCCATTCGATATAATTTGACAAAGAGAAACTTAATTGAGGGTGGTCGTACATTTGAGCTTAATGTGAGACAAATCTATAAGCCAGGTGAAGGACAATGTAACTATCAAATCAGAAAGCCACACCATCTACATGTTCACAACTTGAAGACATTAATGAGGTGAAATCCATATGCTCATGTGGTTAATTAAGTGCTTCTTGTTGATCCAATTCAAGTTCCCAAAAAAGAAGCATTTGATAAGTCAAAATGTTTTGAATACAATTATTATGTGCTTGGTGGGAACCATTCTATAGAAGCTCAAACAATGAAATGTATCATTTATGCTAGTTTATTAGGTACATAAGCAAAGTTATTGACATGGGATCATAATTTAGATAATAAATATAGGATGTCTATGACTTTAATTCAAACGATTAGATTTATTTATAGTGAATTTGAAGAAAAATGTGTTGGGGATAAGAAAAATGTTACTGTAGAATTTTGAAAGGAATGTTGTATGGAAATAGGGTATCAAACTGAGGAGAAAACCAATTCAAAAGGCAACATAGTAAATACAGATATATTCAGAAGTATTGATAACATTTTCCAGTTGGCATTTAGAACTGGAGAGATATGAGAATTAATTAATGATATTTTTAGCATGTGGGAGAACATTGGCATTAAAAACCAGAAGGTCAAAAGGTCTAAACCATTGATATGTAGCAACAGTAAATCAAATCCTGAAATGAAGCAACTTCCAGAAGATATGACTATCACATCTTGGAGAGCATTGCAAGGAGTGAAGGATGAAAAACTTTCCAAAACAATATTATCTCGTGTGAGGTCAGGGGAATTATCATTGGAGGAAATGTTTGAGGAATTTCAAGAGTAAGTTTGTTGAATTATTACTTATTTCTAGATTATAATTTTCTTTTAAATATAGCATATTGTTCTTGGTAGTATTTGTTATACATATCATTATATTAATTTTTTTTACTTTATCTATTCAGTCACAAAGTTTACGTGGAAATACAAGAACAAATGGTTAAAGTGTTGAATGAAGATAGTTGGGATGATGTTGTATGAAACTATCCAGATTCAAGTTCTACATCAACACTAAAAGATTTCTATCTTGCATTTAAAAATGTATGTTGATTTATACATTCATTTTTATTTATCTGTATACTATTTTTATTTTATAACTTATACATATATTTGTTGATTTTATTGAAGATAAGGAATGATGCAAATGGAGCACCAGATAGTTTAAGAACCTTTATTGAAAAAATTAAGATCGAAAGACTAAAGAAGCAACGTCATAGGAATGTTGAACTTGATCCAACTCTTACCCATTTCATTTGGAATGGGTTTGATACTTGATACTATTCAATATCAAGTAATACAAGATGATTGTGAAGACATTTCTAAACTCATACCTAAAAGGAACTATTCCCTAGTTATTGTAGATATTTCACATGTTTTCAGTATCCCAAACATTGACTATGATAGTGACCCTTATACTTATCAAGCTCTTAGTAAAGTGGTTGCGGGATTTGTAGAAGTCACATCATCACCATTATGGAGATTTATGACATTTCATTCAGACACACAATTGGCAATGTTATTGTCAAGCTTCAAGGGGAAAACAAACTAAAGGATGCAACTTACATGGTAAGATGTTGAAAATGTATGTTTGATTAATGTTAAAAGATTCATTTATGTACAAGTTAATTGAACTTTTACTATTTCATGTTACAAGAAAAAATCAAATCTTCTTAACTGTGAAGATCAACCATTTATAAATGATTGTGAATGTTGTCAGCAGTTTCCTACAAAAAGGAAGAAATTGAAGAGCATTAATTTTCTGCTGAATAAATTTGCACTGTACTAGATCTTTTTCAATGGCAATGCAATTTCTTCCTTTTTGTAGGCAACATGCTAGTGTTGTACTTAATTATCAAGCACAAACTAAATAATGAATTAAATTAGTATAATGACATATAAATTAACAAAGAAGATATTGAAATTTAATTCTATATAATAAAACTTATTTGAGCTAGAAAATAAAACCAGAACCCAATCTCCATTTGAACATATGTCTATAAGATAGTTAATCAATGACTGTGGTTTTTGATAAATGTTAACTATCTTTCATTTTTCTTCTTTGTCTTCATATGTTAGTTTTTTCACAATAGCATCATAAACCAGTACTTGGCTATGACTCTTCACATTTAATACATTATAAATGGTTGATCTTCACGCTTAAGAAGATTTGATTTTTTCCTGTAATATGAAATAGTAAAAGTTCAATTAACTTGTACATAAATGATTTTTTGAACATTAATCAAACATACATTTTCAACGTCTTACCATGTAAGATGCATCCTTGAGTTTGTTTTCCCCTTGAAGCTTGAAAATAACATTGCCAATTGTGTGTTTGAATGAAATTACAAAAAATAGGTCTTTTAAAAAAAGGGCCTAATTTTTTAGAAGACCTATTTTTTCATTATAATTGTTCGATCTTCACAATTAAGAAAATTTGATTTTCTCTTGTAACATGAAATAGTAAAAGTTCAATTAACTTGTACATAAATGAAATTTTTAACATTAATCAAACATATATTTTCATTAGATTTTCATAAAAACCTCACTAAAAAAAAAAATTAAAATAAAAACAAGAAAATATGAAAAAGAAGACCACTTAAAAAATTGTTAAATTTAGAAAATAATTATTCACATTTAATACATTAGAAAATTTAACGTCAAAAAATAGGTCTTTTAAAAAAAGGGCCTGATACAAAATCAACACTTTTTAAAATCAACATGCAAATCACTAACATTCTAAAAACTAATGTAAATAAAAAAAATTAAAGTGTCAAAAACTATGCTAAAAAAATGTGTATTTTGCATCACCACTTTTCAAAATCGGGTCACTTTTTTTCTACCTCTACGAAACGAGTAATCGTATTAGTTCCCATTTCAAAGTTTACATTGTTAAAATAATTCTCTTATGTATAGAATAAAAGGTTGGTGGAAGTATTTTGAAATTTTGTAAAGGCTTGAAAGCTATTGCAAATCTTAAAATTAAATATCCTTTCAGTCCTCTTATTATACATGTTGTAATAAAATGATTTTTTTTTTTCATTTTGCTTCATGTCCTAAACCACCCCAAAATTGAATAAGGGTGTCTAAGGAGGTCATATGAGTCATAAAATTCAATCATTGTAAAACAGCTTTATGGTGCATAGTCAATAGTACCCTACATCCTTAAGTTAAGTAAAAATAAAGTGAACGTGATGAAGGGAACAAGTGTAAGCAGGTGAGTACAAGTGAGTAAGAGAATGCAGCAAGTACAAATGGGTAAAGGAGGAAAGCGTCTACAACAAATTTTAAGGAATTAAAGATTTGCAAGAGTGAACCCATGAATTGCATAATAAAGCACGCGAGTGGAAATTATAACAAAATCAAATCATAATTGATCAAATGGATGAGACACTAGCAACTACAAAATATCTTCAAAATAACCATAAAATATCTTCAAAAAGAAATAGATATGGAGGAAAAATTGCTTGATGCTCTTAAGACTAAATTAAAAGAAAAACATGATCAAATTGCTAATTTGATTGATGCAATATCTACAGTGAAGGTAGATGCGATTTATAATACAAAAGATCTAATGCATCTTGTGATACAAATGAATTCATCCACAAAACTAATGCAAGTTGTGGCATAGAAGAGTTAATAAAGCAGCGTGATGCAACATGTGATACATCTGACCCTATTGAAAAGTTTGATGCAACAAGTGATACAACTGAACTAATAACAAAATATGATATAATACAAGTGATTGATGCTCACTGTGATATAGACAACTTAGAGGAATTAATGGATGAAGCACATGATGACAACAACAACAATAACATAAGGAATTATGAAGAAGACAAGGAACACAAAAATGGTCTTTCTAGGATGGTTGTCAGACCTTAGGAAAAAACATCATTCAACAGAAATTTGCATGGATTGGGATACATGAAAGATGATAGCTTTTATATTCCAGATTGCCCCAAATCAATTTAGGTTGTGAGTGCTAGATTCCTTGAAGATATTCAGAATTTAGAAGTGTCAACATTGTGAAAGAGATGGTCATATGGAGATTCAATGTTTTGATCTCCATCCTAGTCTTCATTGTGGGAAGACAAATAGTCTATTAGAAATATGTCGAAAGGAAAAAAATCTAAAAAAATAATCCACTAAGGATAGATAAATCCTTGAAGACATAATAAAAAATTAAAGAAGTTACATAAATCCTATAGTGGTTAAGATAAAGGTAAATACAAAGATGCTTGAAGAAATGAACAAAGAAAAAAATTCAACCAATTAGCTTTTGCCTTATGGAAAAAATATAGCTTTTCTAAAACTATTATATAATAATTAAAGAATCTGAGAATATTTACAAACAAAGAATTATAATTCTTTTTAAATGTTGAAGCCCCTTTTGGAGATTTATCTCCAAAAAGCCTTGATTTTTTGTGAATGACTTGGATGTTTAGATGCTCCCGCATCAGACTCGCAAGGTAGAAAATTTATGACCTCTTGGATCCTAAAATTTGTAATGTAGTTGATTATTTGTTTATTTATGCTCCTCTTCAATTACTTCTGTTGTTGTTACCTTCCTATTCCTAGTGTTCCAAACTTTGTTTCATAGATTTCCATTAAGCTTACTTATGCACTCTTGTACATTCATTTTTCTCTTGTTGCTAACTTCCTTTCTTACATCAGTATGCGCTCTCTCTGGAATTCTCATCATAAGTTTCTGCAACCTCTCTATTTCAACATCCAATCACAATTTCAGTTGAAATTCGTTGTTTTCCTCTCTCAACTTTTGCATAAGAATTTCATAATTCTTATCTTTCTCCTCCTCCTCAGCATACATATTTCCACATATGTTTAACACAATTGAATTCCTTTTTACTTGTTGTCTTACAATATAAATACGATTGTCTTCTTGCTAAAATTTGTTGTTGTTGTTGCTCATCAATTGTTGCATTTTCTTTTCATGCATGCCACTATTATATATCACTCTAAGTTGTTCCTTAAAATGAGTTGAGTTTGCCAACTCTATGAAACCCTCATTACTTGTATCTGTTGCTATCCATTTCTCTAAAAATCTCATATCTTCCTCAAAATCTCTAAACATTTGCTTTGAATCTTGTACTTTAGGCTCAATTTAATCTTCAAGAAATAGTTTGGATTTTATTTCTTTAATCACATTTTCATGTTCATCAAAACTTCATGCAATGCCATAATCAATTTTAAAATTAAAATTTACCTATGGTTATTTAGATGTTGTAAGCACCCCCTTCATTTCTAGGCACTTATGAACATGTTTAATCTCTTGATGTAATCTCTTCTCTTGGCTTAGGTGTTCTTAGAAACTTTTCCAACAACTATAATTATTCATCATGTCTCTCAAGCATTGCATCTAAATGTTTTTTCTTCTCTCTCCTTTGACTGTCTCCACTAGTCAAATTTTCCCTGTTATCTGCACCAACAGGTCCTTACAACTGCTTAACAAAAATTTCATTTATGAATTGTACATGATCTTCACTCTAATTATCTTTAATAGAAAATTATGCTTCATGTCCTATAGTAGCAAAATTCTGATTATGTTCTTTAGTTATGCTTTTGCAAAGCATATTTCTATCATATTCATCAATCTTTATGGCAACTTCATATGAATGTGTTTCTTCCTTGTCTATGCAACATGTGCACATACAAAAATCATTAGTTTTAAAATCATAAGGCTTTGTGGCCTTATTTGATGCTTCAAACATAAAATTCTCACGTTGATTTGAACTTCCCAAATAGCTCATGAGACTAGCAGTAAGTCTCTCATTCTCTTCATCCTCCTCTCCATGGATGCCTCCTTGCTCTAGTGTAATAATTTCATCCACAATTCCATTACATGGAATTTCTTTGGTATAGCCTTCATGAAGCAACTCTCCATCATCCACACCTACATGACATGCATTCATAAACATTTAATTACTTCTAAAATCATGAGATTCTTAGAATTTATTTGGTATAGCCTTCATGATGCAACTCTCCATCATCTACACCTACATGACATGCATTCATAAATATTTCATTAGTTTTAAAATCATCAGATTCTTGGATCTCATCAAATTCTTCATCCTCATCTTCACCAAGTATAGGTCCTTGTCTAGGTTCACAATAGTGAACTTTCATCTTTTTTTCCCTGAGTTCTCTCCTCCACCAAACACGAAACCCTTGCTTCAGCTACACCCGCAACTTGTGCCAGTTCACTTTCTTCCGCATAATCCATCCACATATTTGGTCTTCCTCGCCTTCCTTTAACAGTTCCATTAGTACATTAAGTTGTACTTTTATCTCAACAACTTCTCTGCCAACTTCCTCTTGAATCATTCTTCTCTTTATGCCATTTTATTTGGCATATTATTTTCTTCTAGTGTGGCTTCTCTCTGAACCCATGACACGAATATCAATGGTCATCTTCCTTCTTCCTTTGTGAACTTTACCTTGTCCACTTGTACACTACACCCAAGCCTCTACAATAACAAGTTACTCCTTAATCTGTTATAATACCTCGCCAAGATATATTTGAGCCCAACCTCTTTATACACTTAGTTCTCTCCCCTAGAACCTCTTGATCTTTTCTGCTCCTTTTAGGCTTCTGCAGATATTCTCTTCCTCTGATAACATCCACTTGCCCTCCTTCCAACCTTAGCTAGGACTTGTAAATGTTATTTCCCATAATTCTTTAAGAACTCTCTCTGTTCTTGGTTACAATCCTCCCCCTGTAATCATCCTCATCACTGCTACCTGTAATCAATAATTAACCTCACAAATTAATTGAAAACATAAGGCCAATTTACCTCTTTGTTCGAGCTCAATCGAACATGCATATTGTTGTTTCAATCTTCAATCCTTCTACTAGCTCTAATGTTGAATTCCTAAAATTTTTGTCGTCATCTAAAGAACATTCCTCTCCATATCGCTTTCAAATCCAAATCCATTCTACTTTTATCAAAGTAGATTTCCTTCCAAAGAACTTCAATGTTCTTTTTACCTAGAACTTCAATTCATACAATCATCAATATTAATTGTAAACGAAACAATTTACCTCAATTAGATTTCTCAAACCTTTGATGTTGCAAGCTTTGAATCTCCTCCAAAGATCTCAACCTACAAATATCATCTCCTACTCAAATTCATTAAAATGCTAATGCTTCACATATTATATTTCACCAAATCCGATCCTCTGCAAGTTTTGCAAGCTTTGTTATTCTCTAATATTCCCACCAAGAGATTTCTAGCTCTGATACCACTTGATGGAGGAAAAATTTAACTTTTCCCACAACTCAACTCTGACTCATAGAGACTTCTATGGAATTTGGAACCTCGATTGGTTCTACCCAAATTTAATCTTGATCTAGCTAGAATTCCAAATGGGAATTCTACCCAACTCTTCTCTAAACGAGTTCTATCAATCTCATTTACTTTCTCTAAAGTCTCTCATATAGGTGGATTGTCTTCAAATCAAAATATTAATAACATTCCCTAAATATTTTCCATGCATACATAACACACAATGATCTAAAGAATCATACACGAAACATTTGGTGAATCTTCATTAAACAAATAAAAAATGAGCATGCATAAAATCAGAAGCATATGTTCCCCTCTACAGGACTTATAAATCCTTGTAGCTAATAATTATTGGAACTTCCTACTCCAACATCAAAACCTTGCAATCAATATTAACAATTATAGATACCACACATATAATTTCTGAATCACACATAATCAATTCAATAACCCATTCATTCAAAGGTACTCATCAACAAGATCAGATACTTGTATTACAAGATTTAATCAGTGCTTCTTCAAATTCTTTGACTTGAATTTTCTCCCACTTTGCTTATACATAGATTTCTCTTATATGCAAAACAAATACACATGCACAAACCTTTTTCCTCTCACTTAATTCTAGATTACACAAAGATGTTGAAATCCTTCATTTAATCATACATAGAGACAATCATGAGCATAAGGATGATTTCAATCACTTTCATTCATCAAATCATGTACATGCAAATACTCAAAAACATTGTGTCTCTCTATTCACTCTCGATGGTCTGATTTCACATTCATTTGACCATTAGATTTTATTATAAGTTTACCATGATTAAATACAAAGTTACAAGAAAATTATATTTTTGTACATCCATAAATCACCCTAAATCTCTCATGATTTATTCTATGAAGCTCTCATGATTTATTCCCTATATATCTCATGTTTTTCAAGGTAAATTAGCTTTTTCCTTGTGGAAAAATCTCCCCTATCCATAGCTTTTCTAAAACTGTTCTATAATAATTAAAGAAAATAAGAATATTTACAAACAAAAAATTATAATTCTTTTTAAATGTTGAAGCCCCTTTTGGAGCTTTATCTCCAAAAAGCCTTGATTTTTCAAAAATTATTTGGAAGTTCAGATGCTCCTGCATCATTTCTTCTTCAGAGATAAGTTGGGTATTGTCCATAAAACCTTCCTCGCTAAGAAGGAGTTTTAGTTTACGTAGCTCATATAGGTGTTCTAATCTTAGGATGGGTCAATGAGGCTAAGAGCACAAGAGGATTAATTATATCCGAGCCAAGTTTATTTTTCTAAATGAAAATGTCTTAATTAGATTATAAATGAGTTTTAATTATTTTCCTAAGTCTAACTTAGGAAAACAAGTTAATTAATCAGTATTAATTGAGAAAAGTTGATTTCTTTCTAGTGACTTCTAGAAAAAGTGTTTGATGGAGTCAATATGATCTTAGCCATTGATTGAGATTAGATCCTGGTCGTTGATTGCTCAAAGAGAGATTATAAGAGGAAATCAATTGGAATCTTACAGATCATTTGATTGAGAAAGGGCACAGTGATAGCGTGAGACACTAGCAGAGGGTTTCAAAAGTGATTGAGGAGAGATTTCTTTACAGTCATTTCCAGTTTCTCAGAGACAAAAGGAGGTAGAATTATTTCTGCAAAGCGATGTCAAATTAGCCAATGTGTGCTAGTTTACTAGTGCAAATTGTCGGAGGACTAATTTGTGTTGCTAGTTTCCAGAGTGATTTGCTAGAGGCAATGCAGATTAACTTGCAGGATCAATATTTCAGAGGTAGTATGAATTTCCAAAAAGGTTGCACATTTCCAGTTGGTCAGTGAAAATTCTAGAAGCGTGAATTGTCAGTTGAAGGTCGAGTTGTTTTTCAGAGGTTCGATTTGGTTAGTTGAAGTGAAGAAAAATATTTTCCGGAGCTTTGCCAATTCACGACAAGAAGTAGTAATAATTTTCAATTACATATTTTCTAAAGAATAATAAAACCATCCCTATAGAATTGGTTTTACCCACATTGGGGTTTTTCCAGGGAAAAATTGTCCAAAAATCTTGTTGTTTATTGTTATGTGGGTTGTTTTCTCTTATGAATTTTAATTGGTGAATATTGCAGTAGTGTTTTTATTTAGTGTTTGTAGTAAATTAATTTGTGAGGACAAATAATTGTTTAAAAGATAGGATAATAATACTAGATTAATTGCAATAGAATTTTCACAAAATGTCACTATGAAAACTTCTCACTTTGCACTTGAGAGGGGGAATATCAAATATCAAGTTTCAAGTTTCAAAGTCTAATTAGTCAAATTAACTAACATTCAATAAGCAATTGAGAATTATAGAACAGTAACTCGTCTCCTCAATCAAAACAAATTTCAATGGAAATGTTCATGCATAGCAGTTGTCCACTTCCAAACATTCATATATTGACAAATTTTCAAGCATATCTTTATCAAAACTCAGTTCAACATTTCCATAGTGAAGATAACAACAATTATTGGTACAATTATTTAGACTTGTGATTGAGAGGGAAAATGTTACACTGTGAGTCACTAGACAATCACAAAATCCAAGAATATAAATTTCACGACTTATAGTTTTTATCTTGATGAGGTGTCGTGATGATCCACTAATGAGTTGTCAGTGTGATCTAGATCCATATCTAGAAGATCTAGAATGGTCATTGATGTATTGTAAATTCATATTTTCATATCAATACAATATAACACAAAGACTTTAAGCCTTTTCCACCATCTTGCTTGTCTTGTCTCACTCTGGCCAACTCTTAACAAATAATGGAGGTTAAAAACAATTTGGAAATTCTGGATTTCATCTATTGGATTGTGTATATAACTAGAAATATTTTCACATCATGAAATCTAGACAATCCATAATATTTTTGTTTTTAATGAACGAAATTTTTGGAAGCTTTATTTTAAAATAGACCGTACCTATCAATGTAAGTATGACAACGTTTTTGGATGGTTATGTTTTTTTTCTTATCTCATATTATAATTATAACTAGTTTATCATATTTATAATTACCTACATGATTTTTTTTCTTCTATATGATTCACAAACCTTGGAGATTGGTCATTGTTATGACCGATTCAACCATAGAGCCTGACCCCGAGAGTGTCAAGGTAATTGAACCATTGACCTGTCAATAATAAAAATACTTTAACAACGAGGACTCGAACAATTAAATTAACACTTAGAGCTAATTACCCACATGATTTATCGACATATAAATAGTTTTTTTTCCTTTATGTAAAGCTGAAAATTTCTTAATAAATTAAAAAAATATCAATAATCTTATATAAAATTATGATTTTATTTATTTTATTTTAACTCCATAACTTTATTTTAGTTTTATTTGTTTTTTGAATTATTAATAAATTTAAAATTAAAAAAAAAATCAATAAACTTAGTTTTTAAAAAACAAACAAACAAACCTATGTTTTTTTTTTAAAGTTTGTTTGATATAATGAATAAATAAAAAAAAAAAAAACAATAAATTAAAAATAAAATATAAAATATATTTCTTCTATTAAATTATTGAATTATTTATTATTAGCCCTATTAAAGTAAGATTCCAACCATTTAATTGTTGATTATAATATTTAACTTTGAATTAAAATACAAAAATTGAGCATTTGGTTGGAGTATAATTTGAAGATCTTTTGTAACATATGCACAATATAATACCATGTGATAATTGCCTCAATTCTTTTTGTTATAATTTATGGATATAATCGCAATATTTATGCCATGATTTTTAGATATTTATGCAATGAATTCTCATTGTTAAGTTTGATAGAAAAACCACCTAAAATTAAAATCCTTGAAAACACTGAATTTATGTAAACAATTTTTTTATCATTAGCTAATGCCCACCATAATTTAAACAAGTATAATCATAACAAATTAATAGGAACAAGATGTAAATAAATATAATTATTAGGAATTATTGTCCACCATTATTTATATGTGAGTATGAATACAAATGTAAGCATACGAACTTAATAGTAGTTACTACTCACCAAAATTTATACAAGTTTTTGCTCTTTAAGAAGAAATTAATTGTTCTGCTTCATGTATCAATTTGCAAATTTTCTAGACAACATAACTTGGAAGTGCAACACTTGTTGAAATGACTAAACTACCTACAATACTTGTTTTTGAAAAGTGACTAAACTACTCTATCTATAACATTGATTTTTGTTAAAGCGCAATAGTCTCATAAATTATGTAATTAAATTAATTTTTTTTGGTTGACTTTTTACAAACAGAATTGTAATTTAACATTAAAATTGAGAAAATTATATATTTATTTTTAAAATTTATAATATAATTTGGTTAATTTTTAAAAGAAAAATTATAATTTAACATTAAAATTCGAATATTATAATTTATGGTTTAAATTTCCATAATTTAATATTTTAAAGTTTTTTTGAATATTATCTTTTATTATAAAAAATATAATTAAAAATATTTAATATTATAATTTTATTCAATACAATTTACTCTATGCAGCATTATAATTCCATTAATAATTATAGTATTGAATTTATGCAACATTATAATGGATTTAATTGAATTTTTAATTAAAAGAGTCCTAAATTATTTTAAAAACATAAAGAACTTATTAGATTAGGTCTTAAAGATAACATGCTTTCATGATCACCTTGCTTTAAATCCACATTATAAAAAAATAAAAACCTTTTTACCAATTTAGGTGATAAGTTCTTGTTTTCTCTTTAATTGATTCAAAATACGAATCTTGTTACCACTTCACGTGATAAGTTCTTGTTTTTTCTTTAATTGAGTTTAGGTTAGGGCAGTTCGAAAGTTGGTCGGAGAGATGATCTACTTATCTATTATGTATGGGGTGGCAGTTTAAATGTTGGATGGAAAGATAATGTATTCATCTATTATGTTTAGTTCAACCTAATATTTTGTCGGACAATTTTTATCTTCCATGTTGTGACCGCCCATGGACAATGTGATCATCATATGTTTTATGTTAAAGGTTTACTTTAATTATTTAGATAATGTGGCTAGCAAAGTGGTAATGTCACATGTTTTAAATTTGTTACATTATCATATTGTTGTGATTTTCTCCCATTACCATTAATTATGTTGATAATTTTATTGTTGTGTTGTTTTTGATTAAATATGTTGATATTATTTGATTAATTTTTTGGATGATAGTTTGCATGTAACTATGAAGAAAGTGTTTTTGATATTTATATTTTAAGCTAAAGTAATTAATAGATGTTTTTAATTTGAAAATAGGATGGAGGTACAAGATTAGATGGTGGAGATACATCTAATAGTTATGTTGTTGATTTTAAATCTAGAGAAACTTGGCAGCTCACATGACACATGGCTATCAATGAACCTCTAGCGGTCTACGACTTGTCCTCCGCTCTGTAAAGTGGATCATAACTGGGGGATTTGAAGATTATATCTCTTAGTTACCATGAACTCACATTACTTCAATCGCCAATTCCCCCAGGGACATCCAATAGATGTGTTTTATTTTAATGTCCAGTGTCTAATAATTTAGTTGACGAGAGATGTTTGGTTGGTGGATGAGAGATATATATCCTATTGATGGATGGTGATCCCATTAATGTTCACCATTTACCATTGTTGTGAATGTGCTAATATAATAGGAAGTAAAAAACATAGAAGTCTACTATGCCAAGGTCTTCCATGATACTCTCACTACACTATCTTGTCCCTTCACCACCATTTCTTTGTGTCATTTTGTTTTGAGACATTCCCCAAGGTGTGACCATGTCCACTTCTCTCCACTCCCTTGTTTGGACATGGATTTTAGATGTGCTCTCACTATGTGTGCATTAATGGGGTGTGAGATGTTCATAATTAATGTTAAGGTAGTATTTGCAAATTTCTCTTGTAGATTCTCAAGTCATTTGTTAACTTGTTGATTGTTCTTTTGAGATGATATGGTTGAATTACAAGTATCATTGAAATGTGCATTGCTAGTGTTTGATAACTTTGTTAGGGGGATCCATTGGTTATTTTATTGGCGACTTTGATGGGTTGTTGTGGTATTTCCACCATAAAGGTATTATAGGCATGAGATGATAACTAATTAAAGATCCCTTTCTAGTAACTTTCTTGATTTGTTTTTGTTAGTGCTATGGTACCTTGTAAAGACTTCAAGGATGATGCCTCTATTTTCCTTTATACTAGTGGTATCTTGTCACTTTCTTGAGTTGTTTTTGTTAGTGCTATGGTACCTTGTGAAGACTTCAAGGATGATGCCTCTATTTTCCTTTATACTAGTGGTACCTAGAAGACTAATTGAACACCCTTTTATAGTGATTTTCACTCATTGAATTGCTTGTGTTAATGATATGGTACATTATAGAGATTTTTAGGATGATGCCTCTTGTCATGTATACCACTGGTACCTAGATTACCCTTGGAGGATTCATCAAATAGGTCTAACATAATAAAATGAGGAGGTGGAAAGTATTTACCTTTTGGACATTGAAGAACCAATCTTGAAGGATTCCATCCTCATATTTATTGCATGGATTAATCTCTTTCTTCTACTATGTGACTTAAATAATCTCTCACAGGTTGTTCTCATTAAGTTGTTGGTAAATGTTGTTGGATGTAGCTATCAAATCACCATGGTAAAAAAAAATGTTGGATGTATTGTTTTTTTTTTCCACTTTATCATTGATATGAAGGACTTTATAGTTACATTACTTCCAAATTATTTTAGGAAGAGAACTAGTGAGGAGAAAGTTGGTGTTCCCTTTTTTTATAGAGCAAATTCACGATTGAGCATTGTTTGAAGTGGTTTCTCTAGTGTGAACACACTTAAAACCCTTGGAAGAGTGTGAAAATTGGTTTGGTGTAGCTTATACCAAGTGAGCGTATTTGTTTAAGCTACTTTCTAGAGGAAAGTGGCCACTTTTTGGGTCATAGTGCTTGTTGCCAAAGGTTGTCTATACCTTGCTCACCCTTTCTTTTTTTTAAAGTGAGGAAGTATGTCACTTTTATTTGAGCTTTGTTTTATTTGGAACCCTAGCAAATAATGTAGGCCTTTGTTTAAGCTATGTGCTAGAATAAGGTGGCCACTTTTTTTGCCATAATGCTTGTTTCCAAAGGTTGTCCCTACCTTGATTTGCTCATCCTTGCTTTTGTTCAAAGTGAGAAAGTATGCCACTTTATTTGAGATCTGTTGCATTTGAAACCCTAGCAAATAATGTCTTTATTGGCCATGTTTTTAAATATTTTCAAGGGTGCCAAAGGGGTATAAATTTATTAGTATGGGAGTCCTCATTGGTCTTCAAAGGTTCAAATGCCAAGCATATTCCTAGAATTTGTATTATATGTTTAAGAGGTAGTAGTTTGAGATTAAGGTCCATTATTGCTACCATGAGTCTTCCACATGAGATGGTAGGTTCCTTACTTGATCTCCTAGACGTTATGATCTTGGATTGTCTTTGTTTTTTTTTTGTTCCATATGAGTGGTTTCCATTTATCGTGTTCCATTTGACTGAGATTATTATGTGTGTAATCACTAGCATATTTTTTCCCTCCACATGTAAGCCCACAAGACTATGGTATTTTAAAGAGTCTTATGTGTTTAATCGCCAACATCTTTTTTCCCTCAACGCTTAAGCCCATAGGGCTATGGTATTTTAAATGAATTCTAACCATATTTTACCTCTTAGGGATTTGTTTATGATGTAAATTTCTCTAATCTTGTTTTTTCCCATACTTTTAGAAAGTTAGATTTATTCCAAGCAACAAAACTCTTTTTTCCCATTGTTTACCTCTCTCTGGATGAATGATTTTGTAAGGCTTTAATGACATCAATTATTTTCTTAAGGGAAACATGTGTTAATAAAAGACAATGGATATGCATTGAAATATCGAATTAATTAGGGATATTTGGTTTGTGAGGTAGAGATGGTGAGAGGTCCAACTACAAATTTTTTGTTATATTTTTATTTAATAACTCCTTTTTGAAGATGTGATGAAGGGAGGTTTCCAGTGGGGGGTGACCAAGGTACCTTGAAGGGAAAGTACCTTATTGTAATACTATATTTTCATTCATATTTGTTTGAATGGTTAATATGTCGTCAAAGAAGAAAATTGGGAATTTGTCCTTATTTCTTTTAACATGATAAAGGAACCTTGTTTACAAGAGTAGAGAAGAATGTTATGAAGACAATATGTTTTACTAACATAATTGCATGTTGTTGTTTTATAACATATCTATTGATGTACTATATTGATTCCATCTAAGCTTTGTTATCCTTTAATGTATCCCCTTGTCCTTATGAGATGATTTGTTGCATAATAATGTTTAAACAATGATTACGGTGATTATTAACATATCACATTACAAAGAGAGATGGGTTTGAATTTGTAAGGGGAGGAATTCCTCCTCCTCCCCCCTAAACTTCTTCAACCTACCACTTCATGAGGCTCCTTCTCAATTTGTCGCTCATAGGCTTGGAGAAATCTATTGCGAACCCATCAAGCCTAGTGGCTTTTCTTAAGGCAATCATGTATTTTACCCCTTTTGGTGACCTATTCATATGAAAAATTTAGCTTAAGAAAAGTGTTGTTTTTTCATGAAAAGCACATAATATTATTGGTGATGTCTTCAATTGTTTGTTTCTTCTGCCTTTGGCTCTTTGAGAAGATTGCCTTGTTTCTGTTCCAATTCGTCACTCATCTTGAAGTGTGTGCTTTTTGGTTTATCACTGCAATTTGTCCTTGAAAATGTTTCCAAAACTTTGATTTGATCCAATACTTGAGAATGGTTTTAAACTTTTTAAGTTTTTTCTGAAATTTATATATTTTTGTCATTGAGGATTATTGTGCATTCCCATTTAGGAAATCCATAAGCACAAGACAAAATTTTATGAAACAAAAGTGAGTGGCTTCTATCGTACACATGTTATAAAATTACAATGAGATGGAATAATGCTTTGATCTTGCATCAAGTAAGAAATTCACAATCACTTTGTAACCCTTACTCATATACCCTTGTCATTACAAGGTATTTCCAACATGAGTTGATATGCAATGTGGGCCTCCCCATTATTTTTTCAAGTGTGTATAACAGTTATGTTGGTAATGTCAACCAATTGAGTTTTAATACATGGTTTGAAGTTCTCACATTGCTCATATAACCTTTTGACTCCCCTTGTGTTCTCCCCTAGATATTTTAAAGTTGGAATTCCCCTTGATTATTTGTTGCTTTCCTTGTAGAGAATTTCCTAGTGTTTGAAGGGAGTTTCTTGAGGTGAAGGGTTGGGGGTCCAGAGATATAAGTAGTTATGTCATTTAAATTTGATTATATCTTAATAAATGTCCCCAAGATTAAGCTCCTTTCCCAAGTGAGATCTTCCATTATGACTCTTATTGGATTCCATAACATGGCAATACCCCTTGTCATGTCCTCATTGTAGATTGAACTAGACTATATTTGTTCCAACATTTAATTACTTTACTAAGCATAATTGTACTAATATTGCATTTAGGTTTTTTTAGAATCATTATTGTAGCTTTTGTTGTAGGATTTTGTCTCTTAAAAGGCATTGTTTTCCCTTGCCATGTTGCACTTGTACATTCCATTAGATAATATTTATTTCTAGCTATTTGGGTTGAGGAGATATTTCTCTAGAAGAGGCCTTAATCACGAGGCATCCTAGTTTATGATCTTTTTCTCATTTCTAATCCTTCCTAGTTTACTCTTATTTTTTCCCCTCCTCTTCCTTGGTTTGAGAGGATTTGTTTCAAGACAAAGGCCATAGAATTGGATACCCTTAAGGTGGTTCCTCTTTTAGATCATTTTTTCAATTTTTCTTTGTATAGTTATGTGATATTATCTAGGGGGGATGTTATCTAAATATTCTCACTCAAATTTCTCATGGAAGACTAGAGTGATCATATATGTGATTTGTGTCCTTTGGAGTATCATTCGAGTGTTCTCCCAACTAACTATAGGAGGCTTTGATTTCGTTTGTATATATAGTTGCATGCGTTACTTTCTTTACATGATTTGTTTTCCTTCTTTTTCCTTTTTAGTTGCCTTATGGACTTGGGTTAGGAGTAAGGACTTTATTGATATGACCTCCTTGAGTACTCTCATTTTTTGGTCATTATTGATTTTTATTTTTGGCATAGCTCCTCTCTAAATGGAAATTGTTTCCATTCATGGGGGATTTGAAGCTATGTTTCCTTTTTGTGATCTATGTTTGGGATTTGAATTTTCTTTTTATTGGTTTTTCTTATTGCCTAAGATTTTTGAAACCATCTTCATCTTTTGATTCTACTAGTATGTCTTCGCTATGGGCCATATTAAGATGGAAATACTTTGCAATGAAAATAAATGTGCTTTTAGCCAAGTGTTTGCACCCATTCAATGTTTTGGATGTTGGAATATTCACAAATACTAAGAAGGGGGGTGAATAATTATTGGGAACTTTTTAACATTTTAATCATATCAATTAAACATTAAATAGTTAAAAAAACCATTCAACAATGTGTATCATCTAACACAATACAAAAGAGTTTTTTTACATGGAAATCAAAATGGAAGAAAACCATAATTTTTTTAATATATGTATTAAATATTACATCAACATGAAGCTCCAACTTCCAATATTCTCTAGCAATGACTAGAAGGAGGCTCCAACACCTTGGTTTTATCATATCCAACTTAAGGGATATTGCACCAACACCCTGGTTTTGCTAGATCCAACTAGAAGGATGCTCCAACACCCTAACAACATCAATATACTTCCCTAACATCACTATGCCACCTTGAAATGTTCTCAGGATCCAACCTAAAGGAGACTTCAATCTTTGCCTTGCACCACCCAACCACACTGAAAATAAGAAAATTGCATAAGATAGATTATACTACTGTATATTATTTTCCATTGTGCTTGTTCATCGTCATCACTTCTTCCAATATACTATTATACTAATTATTCTTCTTTTACGACATTGTTCATTTGTTATAATATCATTGTCAATCCCAAAGTGGTCAAGACTTCTCAACGCTACCCCTAAAGCAGTATCAAATCACTGCTAGAAATACCAATGTTGTATAATCAATACATTACTCCCATCAACAATAATCCTTGAGAAACTCTAGCCATACAAAAACCTAGCCTAATAATCATATGTGCACAATGGTAGCAATAAAATATTTAGTCATCAACAACACATCTCTAAGCTCTTCAACACATCAAAAACACTATTGATCACATTCATTAACAACTCTTAACCTCTTCTAACTCAAGACTCATCAACAACAACAATGCATTGTCAACCTTAGCTCATCAAACTTTGCTCAAGAAACCTACAACCACATATACAAACACCAAAAACATACAAACTCTCTCTTTCTCTAGGAACTTGTTGATGCCTCAAAAATCGTTGCATCAACATCGGGGAAAACCACCCGGTCTGGACCTTAAAGGCAGCTCCTTTTCTGTTTGGTGTGGTGGCTTCGACTGGATATAATGGGACCAGTTTCCCATTGATTTGTAAATAGGATGGACAAGTGGTTGATTTTCTATTATCTAATGATAATGATGGATGATTTATTCTAAAATGAAAAATTATAAACAATTAATCTATCCCGGGAAATTTCCACTTTAGTGCAACTTTTGATGATCTTTATCTACAAATAGGCATATAGATGACTCCATTGATAAATAAAGACATTCATACATATGATAATTACTTTGTTCAAATAGTTGAACAAAGTAATAATTAAAACATTATTACATTATTCTTCAAATATCATTGACATAAATATGATTGAAGAATAACATTCCGTAAACATTCAATAGTGATAAGTATAAGGACTGCTGTTAAAACACATACATCAAATGATAGCAAGATTGAATAAACATTGATTCATATAAAAGAATGGAGCAAAGACATAGATAATAGTACCATATGTAATTAGAATCCCTTCCGATATCAATCGCATTCAGATCCCATCTTCCAACTTAGAAATATTCTCACAAAAAGCAATAGTGCATATCTCATCAAAGTATTCTTCATTAAAATTCAGAATATAGGCCCAATATTCATAAAAAATATATATCAGAAGCACAATAATGTGACTCCCGATCCAAGTTTTATACAAAAATTGAGGACCCTTTCTAAAAACATGAAAGGGTCTATAAATACTATCTAATCTAACTGATTATGAAAATAAAAATGCTATGATATGGTATAATCAAATCATGAAAATCTCCTTGAAATAGGCATGCTTGCAGTCGGTAGAATGATTCATTGTTTCGACCGATCATCCTTTGGTTTGAGCTGCCATATAGTAAGCATTGGTTGCAATTCTGGAGGGTGACTCAAATGTGAATGCAGTTGGGCTGAATATGTAGCATCATGAATTTCGGGAATCATGTAACCGATTGCATCGGTTAAAAATTTCAGTGCTACTTTTTGACTATGTGGTTTAACCAGGAAGAACCAAAAGGTGCCCCAAGTTAAACTTTGGATGCCCACGATTAATCTTTCCTTCTTTTCTAAATCCTGCTTGCATGACTGCTCCAGTGCTTTAACTGATGGAAATTTACTTGGAGTGCACTCTGAAATCAAATTAGATAGATAAAGAGTATTGTTAATAATTCAATCAAATTACCAGTTACTGATCTACATCTCGAAGTTTCCCTTTTTGCTTTCATCAATTGGGATTGCCATTCTAGGAAAAGAATTTATTTGTGTGATTCTAGAATTTTAGGCAGATTTGCAGCTTGCCCTTCATTGGTTTCTTGCCAGGCAAGAAAGTTTGTCAATATCTCATCGGCTTGTTCCAAATTCTGGCTTGCGTCAACTGATTTGTCAATCATTGAAGAAGAAATCTCACAGAGGGGCTCAGCAAGAGAAATATTATGACATAGTAAATTTAACTGTTTAATCAATTCCCTATTGATCTGGAGAGCTTCGGATCTGAACTCTCCTGGTTGATGAAGACTTTTGAACTTTTCTATTTGTTGAGTCAGTTGAGCGATTTGGTCATCTTTTGTTTTGCTCAATTGCTCATTCATTGTCCTTAGCTTGGCCAATGCTAAGGATAATTATTTTTGTTTCTGTACTACACTTTGGTCTATCCTCTCCTTCTCCTTGAGCAATTTCTCATTTAGCTGGTTATTTGATTGTTGTTGCACTGCTAACTGTTGTTCTAACTGCTCTATTCTCTGTTGCTTTTCGGATACCTATGCTTCCGGTGAAACAATTGTCTGATCTTTTACTTTGAGTAAATTGCTAACTTCTGACGCTTTATCCATAGTAGCTGCCAAGTATGCCCTGACATATTGAGAGAGTTTTGTAAGGTCTTCGGAAGGATTAATTTCTTCTCTCCATACCACATTAGCCATTTCTATTTGTGCAGGTAAAAGAGAGGATTGATCAAACTTTCTCTTTTTCCTTTGTCTTTTTACTACAACCTTATGTTTGGGGCTGTAAAAGACATCTAAAGGTGGTATTTCTTCTACCTGTAGGATGATTTCATCAGATGGATTTTCTGGAATTATCTCCATATCTTTCTGAATGATGGGTGGGCCACTGGTTCCTTTAGTTGGAACCATACTAGTTGATGTTTTGTGACCAGTTGTCACTTAAGGCGTGCTGAATCCCTGTAAAGTCTCAGTATTGCTTATAATGGAATCAAATTGTTTCCATTCTTGAAGAAGCTTGGGAGCAATCTGAGTATCTATATTCATGAGTTGGCTATCTTTTCCCCGTTCTTGTTTCTATTCAGAGGTCTTTTCCACATCGGAAATATTTCTAGTAACTATTTGTTCAACCTGACCGGATGACTGGGCTTTAGGATCTATGACTAAGAGGTCTAAAGGCAGAGTTTTCAACCTCTGCTCTCTAAGCCTATTAAACACTTCTAATCCTTCATCTTGATATTTGATTCTAGCCAATGATTTAACTTGAAATAAAGATTGGGCTGAGGAAAATAGATCATTGAAGTCATCCTTTTTATGATCAAACTTTGCAAGCTTGGCTTGTTCAAGAACATTATAGGCAACTTTTCTTAGATCATATTGCCTATTGGGGATTGTTGCAAGATTCAACATTTGTATTTTTTCTGCCTCCTTTTCTGCATGTTTGTAATCATGAAGAGTGAAAACACCGCATCTTAAAGGGAATTTAGGCCATGCTTGTTTCTTGGAATTTCTAAGGGTTTTGGATGTCCCTTCTACTGTTATTTGATAGGCTAATTCCCGAGCTAACAGTTTATCAGGCACATATAGTGGAAGGACATGAGGTTTTGTAAGGCTACCAAAAAGCCTTATATAAGTGAATTTTTCTTCCCCAAACCAACTGCCTACTGCTGTCAAATCTGTCTCTACTTCTAGGGATATCTTTGGAGCAGGCTTATCAAAAATAGAGTAATAAATAGGCACAATAAAACCGTTGCAGATTTTGTACAAATGTTTTTTGTAATTAGCCTTCCATAACTGATCATGATAGATATGGATTGGCTTAGGGTCTGCAAGGCTCCATCTCCACCCGAGCAAAGGAAATTTAGAATTGAAACAAACAGTGTCCATAATGTAAGCACTGTAATAGAATGGGGGAATGGTCCTAGTAGTTTGATATGCATTTGCTCTATACTCTAGGATTGTTGTGGCTAACTTGTCAGATAAAATATTTGCCCAATCCATTACATAGCCATTGATTGCCGCCTCCATTAGAGGGACCATTCTATAGTGAACTTAGCAAAGTCATGTATTCCCCACATTCTACACATCATAGCTTCGACATAACAGTAAGGAGAAGCCAATGAGTCCACAAAGTACTTACCTGATGATTCGTGCTTGTGCTTCCCGAGAAAATGTCTCCATTGCTTAATTGGGTCTGATTCTAACTCATTTTCTTTTGCAAATGCTTCAAGAAAGGCTTTGTTGTACCAATTTTCAGGCCGAGGTAAGTGATACATTTTCCTTAGATCATCTGACTGAAATGAGCCGAATATCCTCCCGTCAGCTGTGCAAAAGGTTCTGTTTGTAACTGGAATTTTTTCCACTACCCATCTCACGACATCAGTATATGGGAGGACTTTAGCTCGAACAACTATTTTGTGAAGAAAGGAGCATGCCAACTCTTTAAGAGTTCCTTCAGACTTATGTTGCTGCTACGGATTTCTTTGACTTCCTTCCCATTTTGCTTCAGACTTCTATTCTTAGTGGAATTCTGCATAAGCGATTGCAAAACCGTGATACAGAGAAATACTGTAACAGACCAATATGATAATGAAAAAGGAGTTACGTCGATCAACAGGTGGTAATGGAATATAGTTAAAGGTTACCGCGGATGAAATCTAAAGAAGAGATCTACCCTTAACTGCTTCATTGAATAGCCGTTTAACCTGTCAATCATGGTAAAGATGGTTTTAAATGCCCATCATGTCGCTTATATGCCGAATGATAAATTGAAGCGTGCCTTAGATTTGTTTGATGGATGATCATTGATAAATCATAAATCGACGATCGGGAATATCAAGGGAAAGGCTTTAACACTTTCTTTGAATATCTCTGATCTCTGAATAAGTGATATAATGCATGAAAACCAATTTAAATATATCCTTGAGATGCGCGCCTAATAAATATATCGCAATCAGGAATGGAGTCGGGCTTTATGGTTCTGTCAATGTGAATTTTCTAATTGTCGATTACAATATGTTTTATCGCATCGGAGGATTTGAGCCTGCCTTCAATTATGTGTTGGCTTATTGTTGTCACCGCCGATTTTCCAATTGCGATATGTTTTATCGCATCAGAGGAATTAAAGGGATCCATTATATTGCGTTTGGTATTTGGCTTTTCCGAGATCCGATTGTGATTGCCTTTTCGGATCGGAGTAAATGGGTAATGTTTATTGTGGCTTTGTGTATGTTTCCTTTGTTATTGTGATATGCGATCTTCCGATCTCTTTATCGTAATAACGAAGAGTTTCATAATATTTTTTAAAGTCACGCTTTTTATTTTTATTCAAAAAAACTTGCCAAATGATTGATTTACCTTAAGCCTTTTAATAAGGGTTTTTATTATGATGGGTTAATACCAATTTTATTTATGAACACACAAATCTTATTAAGGGACCCATTTCTTCTTTAAATTTTATGTAATGATTTTTTAAGAAATGGGGGGGTTGTTGATTAGCACAATAGAACTCAACCAATACATATGAATGCTAGCAACAACTTACTCAACAGAGGACTAACTCTTCTCAACATACACTTCAACAATAAAATATGCAAGTCTTATGCCTAAAACCCTAGTAACATTCAATAACAACATTGAAAATACAAGTCATAACACTATAGACTCTCTACAAAACAAACATAGTAGTAACATATCTCCACAAAAAGCTTGACATAAATGTGTACCATCAATGACAGTCTCACCCTCAGTTTAGTAAGCAACCATCATAACCACATTGTCATTCTTAATAGCTTTAGTAATAGATCTCTATGACCAGCAATAAAAACAACATTGCCACAATGCATATATCAACAATAATATGGATCACATACTTAGTCTCACTGATTTAGTCATACAACATTATTAACCTTGTGCATATAAATAATAATGCTCCTGAAATATTTCAATAGTAAGCAATCACTTAGCTTCGGTAACTTTTAGAAAAGAGTATTTCTGACATATAATACTAGTGATATGCTCTATTATTATACATTTGATCACTTTTGAGGTCATAGGCAATATCTAATTCTTCAATAACATATGGTACTTATGCAATAACTACCCAATGATTTTTCTCTTTGAACAATGATCAAATCAGGCCCATAACCTACCTTTGACTCTATCCAACCAGGCCTAAATTTGGCCCACTATCTATGGCCTAGAAAAGCCTTATTGTTATTCATTTTTTTGTGAATATTAGCCCTTATCTCAGCCTTAGATTGAGACTTAACTTCCTCTTTCCCTATGTGCCTAAACTTCCTTTCTTTGCGGCGAGGTCAAACTTAACTCAACCCTCATCTTCCACTACAATAGGCCTAATTCAACCTTCTTCAGTTATGGATACCTTAGGCATAATTCATCCTCAAGGGTGGCTAAAATTGGCTTAGGAATGACCTTTGATATGGTCTCGGGAAGGCCAAAATTTGGTTCAGATCAGGCCTCAGGAATGCCAAAATTCAGCTTAGATTAGGCGTTAGGAAGGTTGAAATTCAGTGCAGATTAAGCCTTAGGAAGGGTGAAATTAAACTTAGACCAGGCCTCAGAAAGGCTGAATAAATTTTCCCTCACAATCCTGTAACATGCCCTGAATTAGCCCTTGTCTCGTCCAACGAATCACCATAAAAAGATGAAAAAATGAACTATAAATACCCTACAAAATATGGGCTTTGCTCTAGATCAATGTGATTGCTCTTATCCTAAGAAATATTAGAGTGATTTACATAAAAATGATGATTGAAATGATGGTTTTTGAGAGAAATTGAATGCCCTATTTATACTTGAAGGAGGGGCATCAAATGAAGGCTGACCTACTTTAAAAATTCCAAATTTAATTTAACACCACCCCCCCCATAAAGAGGCCAACTTGAAACATCTTGCATTAAAAAATAATTTCAAAAATAAAACCCCTTTAGGGGTTGAGTTGTTCAACTTAATTTTAATATCATTTTCTTTTAAATTCTTTCTGTCCAACCTTTTCTTCACTTGGGTCATCACTTAATTTTCACTTGAGTGAAAGTCATATAATATAAAAAAAGTTGTGTTGGCTTTAGGGCATTGGCCCAAACATTGGGGCACACTAACTTCAAGTGAACATATATCCTCAACCGAGAGGAACCATGATCCAAATTGGATAATTATATTATTTTTAATCCATATTGATGCTTTTAGAGTGGAAGAAATGGAGGAATCAACTCATCGGACCATTTTTACCGATGGGACTTAGTTTGGAAAAACAAGGTCTGAAACCTTTTGAGAGCATTTTGAGGCATCAAATGAAATTTTTTGGGGTTAAAATTTGCCACTTTGGCTTAGCACCATTGTTTTCTATTTTACACACAAATATCTTTCCAACGACACAAGGGTTGTGCCAATCAGAGTCCTTATGCAAAAGTTATGTCATTCAAAAGTTGACCTTCATGTTTTCACTACCATAATTCGAGAGGATACCATGTCAGCCCCCATTATTGATGGAAAATGGGCTAGCCACGTGATTATGATGTCGAAGAATCTATAATAGTATATATTGTAACTTAGTTTAAGAGTTGAAGTAGTAAAACCTAACCACTAGTAGGCTATCAGCTTGTGTTATAACTGGGCCCCTAGGAGGAAAATGGGTTCCATTATTTTGATATGAATTGTTCCATAGCTAAGAGAAAATAACCAAGAGGTATAGGCGGTAGATAAAATAGAGAAGATTTGTGAACTATTGCAACCCACGGGCCACAGGGCATACTTCTTTGTGGTTGTAGCCATATTTCCATTTAGAGAAAGAGAGCAAAGTGACCGCACCTTCCAATTGGGATTTTCTCCTGAAAGGGTTTCTCAAAGCATATCTTGTGTAAAAAATGTGTGTGTGTGCACTCTTTTAATTTTTTGCTCTCTATTTTCTGCATAATTTTACTTTGTATGCATGCACTATTAACAATAATCTACATATTCAAAAATCTAATAAGATTGTAATAGTGTAGAATTTCAAATTTCAAATATAATTTTATCATATTTGTTGTAACGAATTGTCCAGTGGAATATCCACAACAGTTTACATCGTATTGGTATCAAAACAGGTTTGTTTGGGTGCATTGTGGAGATTCGTAAGATATCTAGATCAGTTGGTCCAAAAGTCGTAAAACACTAATCATGATTGACAAATTTGTGAATAACCCTCATGATCCTACAGAGGAGAGAATTTCGTGGTTGGAACAATTTTTTTATGATTTAAATTGTAATGTAAATATCCTCATGGAGGACCTGAGAAATATTCTTGGGATATTTGGAGAAGATGGGTGTTGAGATGCAAGGGACAAATCAGAATGGGGATCAAGGTATTAGGAAGAAATGGAGAACCAACTGAAGAAAGAACCCAGAAAAGATCAACCCAGTTTGAGTGTCGTGAATTAATCAAAGCCCCTGTTTAAAATGGAAGAAAAGTTAAATATCAAGCCATACCACGGTGATATTGACACTATAAATTTGAATCACTGGTTGTAGCAACTAGAAGTGCATTTCAACATCCATCAAATTGAGGAAGAACAAAATATATTTTTTGCACAGATGAAATTAGAGGGCCATGCCCTAACTTGGTGGAAAAGCCACACAGAGACATCGAGGTTGGAGGGAGATCGTCCAGTGACTAAGTGGGAGGACTTCAAAGCCCTCATTATGTGACATTTTTACCCTATTGGGTACGTAGAGGACCAATGGATCTGGTAGCACTACTTTAGGAAAAAGTCGGGGCAAAGCGTGCAGGACTACACCACAGAGTTAAAAAAGGTGACCATAATGTTGGGTATCTCCCCAAAGAATGAAGATGTACTCCTGAAGTATTTGGGGGGTCTACGCTACCATATGTGGGAGAAAATGATGTTGTTCAAGCCCAAATCAATGGATGAGGCTTCTGTACAGGAACAATATCTAGAGAAAATAGTTTTGAAGAGAGCACAATCAAGTGGTTCAAAGAAGAAGGAGAAAAAATAAACTTCTAAGGAGGTGAATAAGAAGAAAAAATGGGGAAAAGATAAAAATATGGTAGCCACAAAACACTAGTGCAAAGACCCCAACAACCACTTCAACCAATGCAACATTGACGACCATCCAAAGGAGAAGTGTTAGAATTTACATCTATAGCTAAACCCAAATAACAAGAAGAAAGACAATAAGAAGAAGAATCTCATGGCCACTAATCCGAGAAATAAATTTGAAAGCACCTAGGACATGGATGAGAAGATTGCCTATACGTTAGTTCAAAAGGACATGAATCTAAGTATCCTTTAGCAACAATAAGAGAAAGAAATGACCAAACTCTTCCATATAAAATTACAGGTCAAGAAGACCAATATTGATGCTTTGTTTGACTCAGGATCACAGACCAATCTCATTGCAATAGAGTTGGCCAAGAAATCGGGATTGGAAGTTTGTGATCATCCAAGCCCATATCCACTGGGATGGGTAAATAAGGATGCAAAGCTGAAGGTAATGAAACAATTCAAAATTAGATTTGTTATAAGTGTTGATTTTATTGATGAAGTAGAACTAGATGTGGTTCCCCTTGATGCATGTGGAGTCGTGTTTGGGAGTCCTTACATGTACACGTGAGATGAAATATTTGTGTAGAGATCCAACCAATATCGGCTCGTTAAGGATGGAAAATCATTCATCATCAATGTGCATAAAGGCAAGTCGAAAATTTTGTTGATAAGTGCCAACTAAGCCAATAAATTGATCAGTTCTAGCAAGAAGTATGTTTTATTATTTTAAAGAGAAAATCAGTACATAGAAGAGTTAGTAAGAGGCAAGGCATCCATGGAGGGGTGTACTAAAAAACATAAAAAAAACAACTAGAAGAGTTTCTATAGACATATAGGGATGTGTTCTGAGAATCTAAAGGGTTACCAACTAAGTGGGAAGTGGAGCACAAGATATAGCTATTGTCGGACTCCCCATTGTAAAACTAGGAAAGGTTTGTATGAGTGGTTAGTCATGCCATTTGGCCTATGTAATGCACCAACTATGTTTATGAGATTAATGAATGATATATTGCACCCTTTTATAGATTCATTTGTTATTGTCTATTTGGATGATATACTTATATAGAGTGCTACCAACGAAAAACACATCTCACATTTGACCCAAGTGTTGGAGACATTAAAGAAGCACCAGCTGCTAGAAAATCTAAAGAAGTGTGAGTTTTCATAATAGCCTTTGGTGTGTCTCGGGTATGTGAGAAGTGGAGGAGAGTTGAAGATAGATCATGCCAAGATGGAGGTCATCATGAAATGTCTAGTGCCTATTAATGTTTATGAGGTCATGAGAGGAAATTCATAGCCTCATTTTCACTAGTAGTAGCACCACTCCATGCCATAAAAACAACTGGCAGGAGTTTCCAATGGGGAAAGGGTTTGCAAATGATTTTCGAGGAGCTAAAGAAGAAGATCATTCATGAACCAATTATGGCATTACCAAACTTGCAACAACCCTTCAAAGTGGAGATAGATGTAAGCGGATACGCTATGGGAGCAGTCTTGATGCAGGGAGGAAGGCCTATATGCTACCATTTTGAAGTATTTCATGGGAAGTTATTAAATACCCTACCTACGACAAGGAGCTATATGCCTTGGTGCAAGCTATGAAGAATTAGAAGCATTATCTGATGGGAAAGGACACAATAATCCACACAGGTCACCAACCACTATAGTACTTATAGGCCTAGAGTAAGCTACAACATACCAGTCATTACAAGTGGATGGGATTTCTACAGTAGTTTCATTTGGGGATAAAGTACAAGAAGGACAACACAAACAAGTTGGTCGATATCCTTTCAAGGCCACCCACACTAATGATCGTAGCTTTGGGGATTCTTATCGACATGGATCCATTCACCTATGATGTATATAGAGAGGCATATTAGAGGATGAGAACTTCAAGGAGGTGTTTTAGCAGTTGTAGAGTCAGAGTCATGTGCATGATGGTGACAACACCATTGACGGCCATCTCCAGGATGGGTTACTCTAGAAGCTAGATAAGCGATGTGTTCCTAAAGGTGAGAGATTACATTTGATTAGAGAGGCTCACACCTCCAATGTTGTAGGGCACTTTGGTGTAGGAAAATCCATGGAAAACCTATAGAGGTATGTGTATTGGCCCAAGATGTAAGAGCAGCTATCTAGGTTCATGAGAGGATGCATGATTTGTTGTACTAACAAGCCAGGAAACATGAAACAGGGCTTATATCATCCCTTACCTCTACCCACTTGTCCTCGGGAAAAAAATTTCATGGAATTTTTGGGAGGTTTACCAACAACCCAGAAGGGACATGACTACCTATTCATGGTAGTTGATAGGTTCAACAAGATAAGTGTTCTCACGTCCTGCATAAAGACCATCGGTGGGAAATAAGTGGCAAACTTGTTCTTTGGACAGGTTTGGGTGCACTTTGGGATACAAAGGAGCATAGTTTTAGATGGGGATTCAAGATTTTTCAGTGCATTCTAGAATATGTTGTGGGAGAAGATGGACATGAAGTTGAAGAGATATACAACATTCCATCCACAAACAGATGGGTAGACATAAGGAGTCAAGAGTAATTTGGTGAAACTTCTTAGGGGATACAACCAAAAACATTCAAATACCTAGGATGAAAATCTGGTATATATACAACGTTATTACAATAGAGCAGTCAACACTTCTATAGGAAAGTCCCCATTGAAACTTGTTTTGGATATGTGTTGCATCCACCTTTGGACATTGCATATGGGAAGCAAGGAGGAGTGAGGGAACATCTTATAGGAGACGCCTTGAGGGTTGGAAATTTTATAGAGAAGATTAGGTAGATCCATCTACAAGTACAACCAAAACTATAGAAGTCATAGGAGAAATATAAGGCCTGGCATGATCAACACAAAACAAAGAAATTATTCAAGGTGGGAGACAAAGTATGGCTACAGTTGAATAAGGAGAGGCTACAGGGGCCTAGTAAGAAAATCAAGGCACTGAGGTATGGTCCCTTTAAGATACTGGAAAAGATGGGTGATAATGAGTATCGACTCAATTTTCAACCATATATGTGCATTTACTCAATTTTGATTGTAGAGGAATTGAAACTCTATGATCCTTCCATGCTATATCAAGAAGAGGAACACATCCTACCTTCTACAAAGTATTTGGCACCATATGCTCAAGCAGAGTTGAAAGAAGATACATTTTTGAAAAAGATGTCTAGAACTACAAGACAAGGGCAACATGACTATTGGTAGACTGGGTTGAAAGGAAAACTTACATGCAAATCTAAATGGTACACCACAGAGAAGGTGGAGGAAAAAAATCCTCATCTCATTCAGTAGAATTTTTTAGGGACCAAAAGCCTGTCAAAATAGGGAGGTGTGATCCATATTGTATCATTATATTATTTGTCACCCATCTCAATAATTTTAGAGTGGAAAAAGTGGAGGAATCAGATCATAGGAACATTTTTACCAGTGGGACCCAATTTGGAAAAATAGGGTATGAAACCTTCCAGGAGCATTTTGAGGCATCAAATGATGTTTTTAGGTGTAAAACTCTATTACTTTAGTTCACCTATTCTATACACATATACCTTTCCAATGGCATGAGAATCATGTCAATCAGAGTTCATCTGTGAAAGTTATGCCATTCAGAATTTGACCTTCTTATTTTCACCACCATAATTTTAGAGGATGTCACATCAACCCCCATTATTCAAGGAAAAGGGGCTAGCCATGTGATTATGATGTAGAAGACTCTAGAAGAGTTTATATTGTAACTTGGGTTAAAGTTGAGGTAGTCAAACCTAACCAGTATTAGGCTATCATGTTGTGTTATAATCGGGCCACTGGGAGGAAAATGGTTTCCATTCTTTCAAGTGCATTTGTTCCATAACTCAACAAAAATTGATAAGTGAGATAGGAGGTAGAGCACACAAAGAGGATTTATACACTGTATTAGACCACGGGCCAGAGACCATACTTCTTTGTAATTGTAGCCATATTTCCATTCATATAAAGAGAGAAAATCAACCTCACCTTCCAGCTGGGTTTTTATCTCGAAAGGGTTTCCCAAAGCATATCTTGTGGGAAATGTGTGTGTGTGTGATCTTATTTTTCTGTTCTCTATTTTTTGCATAATTTTAATTTGCATGCATGCACTATTAATAATGGTAGTGTCAGTCAGTTTTTCCTTCCACCAGTGATCAAATTTTCTCTTTCATAATGTCCATAGGGTTTAAGGTCAAGTTTTTGTCATTTCACTAGGTCCTCCATTCAAAGACTTTGGTCACTGGTTAGTATGTCTAGGGTTATTTTCACTTTCTCATGAATTTTTACATTTCGGTCACTTTCATCATTCAATTGCGTGTATCATCATTATGAGAATATCATCATCATGTTGGTCATCACCATCATGATTTCACTTATTCTAGTGTCTCCATTAGGTCATTAAGCTTTCAAGATCACCAACGCTTTCATTTCATGCATAAAATCCGGCATAGGATGAGTTGTGATAAGCAAGTATTTTCAATAAATTATGATTGCAGATGTAATTTCATCTTTCTATATGTAATAAGTACTTCATAGTTGCAGTTTCAAAGTTCCAAAAAGAAGGTACACTTTTCAAAAGAAGATACAAAGTCCAAGTTACAAATGTCCAAGGCTTCCAGGTTCAAAAGAATGAAAGTCATGTTTAAAAAAGACATGTGGGGCCCATTATCACTCAAAAGAGTATTATGCTATGTCTATAAAAGCCCAAAGAGATTCACACACATTCCATTTACGTTATTATCTCACCTTGTCATCGAGCTAATTCCTCCTTAGGTGAGAAAACATGGGTTTTTCAGCCAAATTCGAAAATTTTTCCTGGCACTGTGCTTACAGACAAGGCATTGCGTTTCTAGAGGTGGCGCTATGCACGGGACAACGTCTCCCAGAATTGCAACAAATCACTAAAATTCAAGTTTTCAAGCCTCTAAATATAGTTTTTTTTTGTCCTCTAAGCTTCATAATAGGTAAGTACACTCCTTTGCATCCCCTCTTCCTTTGGCAAAATAAACAAAATGATTGTGAGTTCAATCCTTTAGGGTTTTCTATGAGTTTCATGTTTTGAGCTTGACAATGATCAGTTGGAGCTTTGAAACCCTAAAATCCCTATCCCTATACCTTTATTTGCATGCAACTCATCATCCCCATTCACCAACAAACCATTTCCCTTCATTCCACTTCACTTCCCTACAAACCATAGCCCTAATCTATCAAATTGGGTAGTTTCCCTAGCTATGACTATGTTTAAATTTTCTAGCTCATCTCCCTCATTCATTTCCCTTATTTTAACTTCCTAAGGATTCATAAAACCCCTGTTCATCTCCCAAATTTCCCCACTCCCATATCCCTTCCCTAACTCCCTCATTTCACCACTTCAATCACTTTTCACTGTTTTTTTCTTCCTTTTCCTATCATCTAGGGTTTCAAAAAATGGAAGGAGACTCTTCACCATCAGAGAAAAGAAAACATCATAAAGGGGGGAAGATTATGAGATATGAGCCCACAAATTGCAATGAGATCAAATCTTCACCATTCATAAGACAATGCTTTGAAGATGTCAACTGCCTAGGGTTTTGTCAAAGAGGGAGAGGTAAGGTTTCATGAGCAGCTCACTGATTTAATTACCACCAATTTGAAAGGAGAAAAGGCCACCATTACAGGGATTGGTTTCACATTCTCAGTTGATGCCTTCTCTCTTTCCACAGGGATACCAAATCATGGGGAGTATTGGTTCAAAGGCATGAGCCTAGACCTTGAGCAACACAAACCCTTCTTGAAATCACCGAGAGGCTCATTCACACATCATTCCATTCAGATACTTATTGGAAAAGTATGCACCACTGATGAAGGTTGTGATGAAGTTTTTCACTTGTGAGGGGAGGTTTTCCAAGTTGTATCAATATCACATTAAGCTACTCATGCAATTCACAGCTGTGAAACCTCTTAACTTGTGTAACTACTTGTGTAGAAGTGCCATCAAAATTCCTGAAAAGGTGCAATTGGAAAACAAAGAGCATTACCCTAGCCTTTTCCACCATAGTTTGATAAAGGTTGTGGTCCTCCATCAGTTGGCAGAAAAGAACATAGCATGGGATACCTTTACTGAAGCAGCCTTACAGAGGCATGAGACTACTTCACCAAGCCAACACCAAGACACATTAGCACAACCTATGGAGTTAGGGTTATTAAAAAAATCAGAGGAGGTTCCTAAGGCACCTAGACCTGAGGCGACCAAAACATACTAGAGAGGAAAAAGACATGTTTTCTCCTTAAGTTGAGGAAAGGGCCAAGCTTTCTACATCAGCACAACAAGGATCACATTTGCAGGATGAGGATCTAATTGAGAATGATTTTGACCTAGTTGACTTGGAGGTAGCAGATGAGCATTCAACCTTGCAACAAGCTATCAAAGAGAAGGATTCCCAGATCATGGAGCTCCAGGACAATTTGGCAAGGGCCAAATTTATCACTTCTTTCCTTGAGCAAGAAAATAGTCAACTCAAGGTCAAATAGCTAATGATGGAAAAAGAGAAATTCAGGATGTTGAGGCAAGATTTCAAAGGTAAAGCAATGCTAAAGCATGATAAGCATGATGAAAAGGAGAAGCAGGTAAAGAAAGAGACCAAAACCTACTAGTAAAGAATTTGAGAAATGAAGACAAAATTGCTATGGAAATCAATGAAGACATGGAATATTTGCTAGAAAAAGTTAATGGCCATCTAGAGAAGCTTATTGACAAGGCTAACAAGGATAACTAGTTTTTGAGGCACATGGTCGACCACTACCAAACCAAAAACAAGATTTGCAACATCAAGGTTAAACAAATGCAAAACAAGCTGAAGGAAACCCTAAAAGGAAAATATGAGAAGGAAAACTTGGATATGCTTGTTGAGGCATCCATGATAGCATATTACACCTCATTTGGCACTTATGGACCAATTTTGGGAGTTTTTTGAGCATTTTTTGTTTTTGGTGAAATTTGGTAAAAATTTAGGAAAATGCACTAGTCTCAAGGCACTGCACTTTTTCCTCAAAGCTATAAATGACAAATGTTTTTCATTTTTGGAAATATAATGCCTCCTCTCAAAACCAATTTCCTTATATTTTTCAAAAAGGGCTCAAATTTTGAGAAAAATGAGAAAAAAGCGGTCAAAAAACAACATTATGCCCCTCTTTTTGACAGGCGTTGTGCTTCTGGAGACACCTTGGGAGAATGAGTTTTTGGAGGCTTTCACTTAGGTCATTTTCAAAAGTTAAATATTTTATGGAAAATACACAGACATGGATAGTTTACCATTCTTTCTGATTTCAATTTTGACTTCAGGAAGGCACTTAAAAATGGCCTCAAACTTGGCACTGCACTTCTGCCATTTTATGATATTTTAATTAAAAATTTCACTGTGTAATTTCTTAGAGTTTCTAGTTCAATTTGGGTAAAGGTCAAATTGTTGAAGTAAATGAATGATAGAGTGAAAGGAAATGTAAATATGATGTATTAATGTATGGATAGTCCTTGTTTTGATGTAAATTGAGCTTCATTTATGAAGGAAGTTGCAGTCAAGGTTAATTATAGAATTTGTTTCAACCTCCCTAGACATTAGGGTTTGGTTAAATCCACTCATGTAAACACTCCTAGAGTCATGGGTTCGAACCTTGAGCCTAAGGAGAAGTTGTTTTTTGTCTTTATGTATCATTTTCTCAGTCATTGGACTGGTTGGACTTGAGAGAAGAGAAGTATTGTAGCTTGTACTTGGACATTTTCTGGAAATCAAAGGATACATTTTGTAGCTATTATCTAGGAATTCATGTGCAGTAAGTTTGTGGTGTTGTTTTTCCTTTTTTATTACTTTATATGAATTAAATTTATCTTCCCTTCCATTCATCATCTCTTCAATAGTTTTCCTTATAGTTTATAAACATAATTCCTTTTACTAAGCTTTGTTTTGATGGAAAATTATTATATGTTATTTTCACTCCTGCTTAATGAATTCATGTCTTATGCTCATTAAGATATTTATGTTTCTTCTGAACACCATACTACACCGAAAAAACCTAAAATCCATCACAAAATTACTACTACCTTTCTCCTTCATATCTTTGCTGTTGTAATTCTTTGACCCTCTCACCTAACTACCTGGTTTTTCTCCCTTATCCAACATCAACACTCTAAATTTTCCAAAACCTACCCGAACCTAGCTATCTAGCCTAAAATCCTTTAGAACTCAGTGATTTCATAGAGAGAGTCCTCTCTAGTTTGGTAGGGCTAGCTACCAAAATAAAAGCTTGGTCTATGGTTACCTTCGTCAATTCCTCTCATCCTCAGACATTATGGGGGATAACATTTTCGTGTCGTTGTTGGGGAAACGAGAGATCATTTCTTCCATGGGAAAGAACAACAAAGATCAAATCTAATTGCTGATGGTGAACACTGATCAGACACATATGAAGGTTGAATACCTGGTGACTCCTATTTGATCTGAAGACTCCTCTGGAAGTAGGATCTAGAAATCAAAATGAGTTCTCAATGCAAAAGGTATGCTCCTATGCATCGAGATCATGTTCCAGGCTTTCCAAATCATATGCCTCAGGTGATGATGCTACGCTTCATTTAATAAGATTTCATATGCATGTGCGTAAGTTCAGGGTTAATTTTCATGAAGATTGTTTAATGAAGATGTGCATGATCACATTAGAAGAAAGAGAATAGTTTTGGTATGAAATCTTGCCTCCCACTTGTATTTATTCTCTCAATGATTTTCACTCAATATTTTTTGATAAGTATAGAGAAGCCTATCCTTCTTTGCTTTTGATTGAGGATTGCTGTGATAATTTTGAAAATTTTATTCAAGAGTTGGAAAGTGCTTATGGCGATGAAGAGTTTATGGATGATGAACTCTTGGATGCTTTGAATGAAAACCCTTTTCACCACCATGTTAAGATCATGGGTTCTACCTTTGATAACAACAAAATTGAGCAGAATTCTCCAATAGATGACATTGATCTTCTATCATCTAAAATAGGTGATAATTTGCAGCAATAACGCCTTTCTTTTAGTGCACAAGATACATATGATAATGGCCATTTCAGCTACCCTCCACTCCTGGATGAAGATTCTAATTCTGAGTTGGTTTGCCTTAAGATTCCTGAGAGTCATCATTCATCCATTGAGTTCAAAATTAATGAGCAACATGTTTGTTTCCTAGAACTTAATAATCGACCTGTTCAACAGATTTTAAATAAGCAAGGAAAAGAAGAAATAGATAGTCAAATTCTTTATGTTTCTTCTTAACACCATTCTACATTGACAAAACCTAAAATCCATCACAAAAGTATAGCTACCTTGCTCCTTCATATCTTTGCTACTGTAACCTTTTGACCCTCTCACCTAGCTACCTAGTTTTTCTCCCTTATCTAGCGTCAAAAACCTTAAATTTCCCAAAACTCACTTGAGCTTAGCTATCTAGCCTAAAATACTTTATCATCCAGTCATCTCTTGGTTGTGATTCCATAGAGAGAGCCCTCTCTGGTTTGGTAGGGTTAGCTACCAAACTGAAAGCTTGGTCTATGGTTACCTCTGTTGATCTCCTCATCAAATTAGGACATTATGGGGGATAATAAATAGTAAATTTACAGATCCAGAAATCTAATAAAACTATAACAGTGTAGATTTTCAAATATAATTTTATTAGATCAGTTGTGACGAAATATCTAGTGGAATATCCATGGAATTTTATGGATCAAACCATGTGACATGCAACCTACCATTAGAAATGGCTTGATGAGAACAATCAAATGATGAAGGTATCATGATCAAACTAATTGTTCTTCGAGTCATGTACCTCAACAAGTGTGGGGCATCTGGACCTTGGATTCCTTTCCTTCTTTTCTGGGCCTCTTTGTCCATTAGTACTTCCAATTATTTTAATACAATGACATATATTAAAAGAGTTCAAAGATTGAAATTTACATCAATGACACACCATTCAAAAATATCCCCCTTTGTCAATGATGACAACACACATACTCCCCTTGCCATTACTTCTCCCCTTGTCTCCATGCTTCTGATATTTTTGTCCTAATTTATCTTCCCCATTGACATCAATCGAAAATGGTAACTCCCCTTGATGAAGCATCTCCCTTTGTCATCCTACAATTTTCCTTTCTTCCTCTGATAGTTTCTCTCCCCCTATCTTGTTGTGCCTCTCATAGCCTTACCATTATGATTTGACTTGTCAACCTGATTTACTGATAATTCACCTCTATGATAATGACAACAAGTCCTTCTGCAATTCTTTCAAGCTTGATCTCGAAGAGCCACAAAATTGTCCATGAATTTGCTTTTAAATTTTGATGCTCAATGTAACTACCTCCTCCCACATTTACCCCAACTTATACCAGTTTACCCAGGGTAAAAATGAGATGAGGGTCACTATGATAAGAATCAACCTCCTATATGACCTTAAGGAAATGAAGTCGACAACTTAAGACCTTACTGACTTCCCTCAGGTGCTACAAGACCTCCAGGGGCAACCCAAACCCTCCATGTGTCCAACCCTTGAGATAACTCTCTTTTTCATTGATCTAGAGCCCCATTCGCTCCCTTTCCAAGGATGCAAGTGAATATAGCCCTCCAATCACATTGATAATCCTACCTCCATGCGACTATGGAATTTTCCAATCATTTCTATGCCAATGACCCGAATTTTGACCCACTTTTTCAAGGCCAGGACTCAGGCCTCTGCCCAAAACTCACTGAAACTTCCATAAATGACAAGTGACATAGAAACAAGGCTTATAAACCAAATCTTAAACTAGAACCTGACCTAACTCCTCCCAACTGGGACTGACATTCCGTCAAACATATGGTAAACATGTAATCTATAGGCCATGAACGCAAATCTGAACATAGGGATCTGAAAACTTATCTAAGGTTAAACAAGAAGGATTTGCCTTCTCACAAGATTTGTCATAACACCATGATACAACAACCATTAAATCCACATAATAACAAGTAAATTTACTCATCAAAATCAAGAGGAAATTATTTCTTATTAACCAAATGAAAAAGTCGGCCAAGTTAGGGACTTACACCTACCACCCGACCATAGATTGGGTTGAACCAAATATTTATTTCGGCTAAGCACCCTCGTGCCATATTCCAAGCATGAATGTGGGATATCATGGGATAACCAATCCATAAACAGCCAAGGGAATCCAGAGGTTAAACCACCTCCACCCTCACCGTACCATGATCTCACCTAAACGGTCCCAAGATCACAAAACCAAATTGAGCTTGGATGCCTAAGAATTCTTCACCATCCCTTGAGGAACTTTCTTGTCTCCACCCACATGTTGAGGGCTTAACATAGAAAACCATATCCACCCCCAACCCTTGGGAGTTTTCCCAAGGCCACCTCACCCAAATCCAAAACCTTCCGACAATCCAAAGCTCAATCGAGAAAGAATCCCATCACACCATGGCTATCCAAAAATGGCAAGGCAAGGCTAAAACCACTGTCAAAACCAAGAAAATTACATGCCACCAAGAACAAAGAAACTAAAATACACACATGCATGTCAAAAATAGTTACGAAATCATACATGCAATCTGTTACTTGCAAGTATTCCTACTGAAGTTTACTGATCGAAACTTTCCTTGCTTGTTCCTTGCTTCCTTTTCCTTCCTTGTCCTTCCTTTTATTTCATTTTCCTTCCTTTTCTTGCTTGGTTTTCCTTGTCTTCTTCATGCTCTTCTCTTCACTAGGACTAACTCCAAAACTGAACTGAAAAAAGGCTAGCAACTGATGCTCTAATGTCTTTTTATTATTGATGCCTCTAATTTCTTCATTTTCCTCCTCACATGCATCCTGTGACCTTTCACCTCCCTTTAATCCTAATTTTCTTTATTTTCATAAAAAAAAGTTCAAATTAACGCATTTTTTCCTTCTCAGATCCTTTTCCATTGCCTTTTCCAATTTCCCCTTAGCCATAAATGCAACAAGTGATTCTCACTAGGATATTTTTCCCAACATTTAGCTTGGAATAAGTGTCCCATGACCTTGATCTTGTTTTTCCTTTATTAACTTTTACATGAAATTTTATCTCAGGGTTGTTACAGAACCCTCTCCCTTAGGGGAACACTGTACTCAGTGTTATATGACATCTACAGCCAACAAAACTGCTAAGAAGCAAAACATACTGCCCATGGAGCTTTTTAACTTAGCTCAATACATAATTTACAATAATATACACATATATACATATGCTCATTTGCTCAACCAACAAATAAAAGGATATGATGTCTACATTTGCAAGAATGGAATCCAAAGGCTCACACCTCCACCCTCAAAGTAATACTAGGATTCACCTCCTTCCCAAGAAGTCTAGAATCCACTGCGAAAGTCAACTTGTATCCAATCTCCAATGCTACCATCCTTGCACTAAATGTTCCCTCAGTGAATAGTTACTGGATCATTGTTCCAGAGTACACTCCCAAGATGATCCTGATTCCATTGGTAAATGTTAATGACAAAAAAAATCCATCCCCTGACGTTCCCTTCTCTGCTACACAGTCCCTCGGGAAATCCAGTCACCCCCTTCTGTGCAGTCACTCACCTTCCAAGTTCCCCGACATCCCCTATCTCGGGCGATCCATCCCTTGGCGAGGTTTCCTCACATCATAAGATCCAAAACCGAGGAATATCCATGCCTCAAAATCATCATACCAATCATAGAATGCTCATGGAAATCAACGGACACTGTTGGGTACCAATGTCCCACAATGGCCATGCTCCTGAATACTTTACCAACATATTACTACCTATTCCAATTCCCTTTTTCGCTACTAATCCTTGCAGTCAGTTTCAACCAACCACCCAATGTTAGGGTCCAACCCTAACCCCTTTATTTATGTAATAGGTTCGAGTCATAGTTATAGATAGTTAAAGAGTCAGTAAACCCGTATTAATAATTGTAAGTTGTTGACCCACATTTAAAGAAAGGGGCCACAGTTAGTTGCAAACGAACCATGGTATTAGAAAGATGGTATTGAGAGAACCATGGTACTAACCCATGGTATTGCATGTATGAATCCTATATAAAGGATAGAGACTCCCCATTGAGGAGTGTCGTGTCTTATTATGTAATCGAGCTCTACTTTGTTGGAGGTTGCCCCCTCGAAGAGGTAAGTGAACATTGCTTTCATCTCTGAATAGTAAAATACTTGTTGTTTTTTCTCATTTTGTTCTATGTTTTGGGTTTTATTTCTTCGTATATTTGGTATTCTGGCATCTTCTAGTAGGTCAAGAGCATAACAGGTGGTATCAGAGCGCTTTCCAAGGCCTATGGTATCTCCATTTTTAGCAGTTTTTTTTTTAGGCAAGAGACGTGTTCCAGCATCTTTAAACCACGAGATATGTCGTTGAGCACATAAACCTGTGGATTTGGGGAGATGCACGCAGGAAATACAAGAGGTGGTCATGCTTGTTGGACTCCTTGTAACCCTTGTGGGAACCCCTTCGAGTATTAGCGCATTAGACAGAACTGCGCACTGACTGTCTTCCACATACCCTCTGGGTATATTGAAAGCCCCCTAGGCTTACCTGAAACCTCGCCTTAAATAAACCGTCGGCCGTCTTGCTACTATAGTACATCGAGAACAACACTCAGGGAGATTACTCATGCATACGATAGGGTAATCAGGTAGTACACCAAGGGTACGATTGATCCTCCTTAGCTAGTGCCCTGAAAGATTGGGCCGAGTGCTATTGTTGGACCCTTATGTATATTGTGATCTGTAGCACCTGACACTCCTTGAGACCATAGTTCCCTCGTCTCTCTGAATATCGCCCATTATCTTCTTTGCCAGATCAAATATAGTAGTTGGGGTTTTGTCGTTGCCGCAACAATCAGATCCACCAGTTGAGGGTCTATCGCCACAGTACCTTTCATATCTAGCAGTTGGGGTTCTATCGCCACCACATTCCAACTCACATTCAATAGTTGAGGGTTTCACAGGTAGATCTGACCATTTGTACAAATTTGATGGCTCTAATCTGGCAGTATGGGTGGCACAAATGGACCAATATTTCACTCTAAATAATATCGTAGATGATGAAACTAAACTAGGTGTGGGAGGCCTTTACTTGGACCAAGAGAGATGGCAATGGTGGCAGTGGCATCAGAAATGTTATCCTGGGAAAATTACTTGGTAGGTGTTCTCAAAATCCATTTGTGACCGCTTTGACCGTGAATCTAATTTTTTGGGTTGTCTTACTAAGCTCCGATAGACATGCATAGTAAAAGACTACATTGCAACCTTTGAGACATTGGCCATCTGCACAAAAGGTCTGGGAGATGAATTCTACTTGGAATGTTTTATAAGTGGTCTCAAAGAAGCCATCCAAGCCCATGTTCGGATGCACCACCCACCCACATGGATGGGCGCTTGCAAAAAGGCTATTAAAGTGGAACATGCTTTAGCTGCCCAGTCACCTCATCCAAATTTCATAGCCAAGGGATGCCCCACCTAGGCTCAGGGCACTACCCAAGCACTTAAGGTTCAAAAGGTGTCCCCTCTAAGAATGGCTGGAAGAAGAAAACAAGGATTGTGTTACTACTATGATGACAAATACTCCCCAAGGCATAAATGCAAGGAACCCAAATTCTTCCAAATTGATGTTATTGATCACAACTCATTTGAGGAAGCCCCACTCCTTGAGGGACTAGAGGAGGAAGATCAGGACACCCATAAGGACAATGAGCTCCCCGCTACACTAGAAGAACCAGTTATCTCGCTACATGCTTTGGCAAGCATTTCTGCGCCCCAAACTCTCAAAATCAGAGGTTTTATTAAACATTGCCCTATAGTAGTATTGATTGATAGTGGTAGCACTCATAACTTTATCCATCAAAGAGTCGTCGAAGCTATTCATTATTTTGTCAGGGAAGTCTAATTTCCAAGTCCAGATTACTGATGGGGGGACAATGAAATATGAAGGCCACTGTGAAAATATCAAACTTCAGATGGGAGATTACCACCTAAAGACCCACATGTTTGCCATAAACATGGGTGGTTGTGACATTGTCTTGGTTGCTGAATGGCTTTGCACACTAGGTCCAATCATAATGGGATTTCTAGGAGTTATATATGAGTTTTAAGCAGAATGACCACATGCATACCCTCTGTGTACTCAAGGCAGGTGCTCCTTCTATCATCAGTTCACATCAAATGGAAAAGTTGTTGAAAAAGGGCCATCATGGAGTTATCGCCCAATTCAATTCCATCCAAGCCATAAAGCCCAGTACTCTTCATATTCATCTTGATATGCAACAAGTCTTAAACCTCCATTAACAGGTCTTTGACAAACCTAAAGAACTTCCACCCTCTAGAGGGGAACATGATCATAGTATCACTTTGGTCCCAGGGGCACAGCTGCTGAATGTGCGCCCATATAGATATCCTTTTTCCCAAAACAATGAAATTGAAAAAATAATCAAGGAACTCTTAGAAGCCGATGCCATTCATCCTAGCATCAGTCCTTATTCATCACCAATGGTCATGGTACTCAAGAAAGATGGGGAATGGCGCATGTGTCCATACTTCAGGGCCCTCAACAAGCTCATGGTCAAAGATAAATTCCCTATCCCGATTGTTGATGATTTTCTAGATGAACTAAATGGTGCTCAATTCTTTACTAAGCTAGATATTCACTTGGGCTATCACCAAATACGCATGAAAGAAGTAGACATTCCCAAGACTTCTTTATGAACTCATGAAGGCTGTTATGAATTCTTGGTCATGCCATTTGGTCTCTGTAATGCCCATCCACTTTTAAGAGCCTCATGAATCACCTGCTCAAACCATATCTCAGAAAATTTGTCCTCGTTTTCTTTGATGACATTCTCACCTACAACTTAACCTGGGAAAAACATCTTCAACATGTAGACCTGCTCTTGCAACTACTCTGGAAGCATAAATTATTTGTCAAACTATCCTAGTGCTCTTTTGGCATGGAAGAAGTCGAGTATTTGGGCCACATTGTGGGTCGTGAAGGTGTCAGGGTGGATCCAAAAAAGATCTAGGCAATGCAGGATTAGACCCAACCAAAGACCTTGAAGAGTTTGAGGGGATTCTAGGGTCTCACAGGCTACTACTAAAATTTTGTCTGCAATTATGGTCGCATTGATAGACCCCTCCCTAACCTTCTCAAGAAAAATTCATTCCTCTGGACTGATGAAGCACAACAGGCATTTATGGCTCTCAAACACGCATGTGTTCCACTCCCGTATTGGCACTACATGACTTCACCAACTCTTTTGTGATTGAATGTGATGCTTTAGGTACTAGTATTAGGGTTGTCTTAATGCAGGAAGGTCAACCCTTAGCTTTCTCCAGCCAACAACTAAGTGGGAAACATTTGGGACAATCTACCTATGAGAAGGAGATGATGGCCATCTTACATGCAGTAGACACCTGGCGACCATACTTATTGGGGTGGCATTTCCAAATCCACACAGATCATCAAAGCCTCAAATATTTTTTGGAGAAACGTCTATCCTTGCCCCAACAAAATAAATGGCTAGCCAAATTGTTGGGATATGATTATGAGATAATTTACAAGAGAGGGTGCGAAAATGTAGTAGCAGATGCTTTATCACGCCAATTTGAGGATGGAAGCACCCTGCTATCAATCTCTCTTCCCATTCCAAATTGGATTGAAGAAGCCCGCATGGAATGGTTTTGACATCTCTCTCTCTCCCAACTCATTAATAACTTGAGAGCAGATCCTAATTCCATAGTGGGCTACTCTTGTAAGGATGAGATTCTTCACTACAAGGATAGAGTAGTGATATCACCAACATCCACCCTCAAAACGCGCATTTTGGCACTCGTCGTTCCTTCTTATGCTCACAGTCATCGTTCCTTCTTTTGGACAGGCATGAAAAATAACATTCTTACTTTTGTAGATAAATGTGATGTGTGTCAACGCCACCCCAGGCACCTTACAACCATTGCCCATTCCTGCCTCAATTTGGATGGATGTTTCTATGGATTTCATTACTGGTCTTCCGAAATCAGGGAACAAGTCAGTCATCATGGTGGTTGTGGATAGACTTTATAAATATGCTCATTTTTGTGCACTACCCCACCCATTTACCCCCACTTTGGTGGCTCAAGCTTTCATGGACCAGATCTTAAACTACATGGCATGCCCACTTCCATTGTGTCTAATTGTGACCGAACCTTCACTAGTAACTTTTGGCAATAAATTTTCAAGCTATAAGGCACCCAATTCCAACTAAGTACTTCCTATCATCCCCAAACTATTGGTCAAACTGAAATAGACAACAAATGTTTGGAGACCTACCTAAGGTGCTTCACTTCATAAAAAGAAACATCAATGGGTACAATGGTTACCTCTAGCTGAATGGTGGTATAATACTAACTATCATGATGCCTCCAAGATGACTCCATATGAATCAGTGTATGGTCAACTCCCACCTTCACCTACTTCTTATATCCTTGGATACTTTAAGGTGCAAGTGATGGATCAACTCCTACAGAACCGTGCAACCATGCTAGCCCGTCTCAAGGATAATCTCCATCAAGCTCAGAATCGCATGAAGCAACAAGCATACCAACATCGTTCAGAGCACACATTTGAACAAGGGGATCAGGTATTCTTGAGGCTACAACCATACAAGCAAACATCACTCAAAGACAAGGGCTGTCAGAAATTAGCTCCAAAATTATACGAACCTTATCAAATACTTCAGTGCATTGGAGAAGTAGCCTACAAGCTAGCCTTGCCACCAACTACAAAAATCCATCCCGTCTTCCATGTATCATGCCTCAAGAAAGTGGCGGGGAACAACTGCAAAATTCAAACCAATCTACCTAAATTGGATGAAGAAGGTTCACTCTGGATCCAACCTGAACAGGTCCTCGACACGTGAGAACAAAATCTGCGTGGCCATAGGATCAAGGAAGTCCTCGTCAAGTGGAAAGACACCTCTCTAGAAGATGCGACATGGGAACTAGCCATTATTCTTCAGTAGTTCCCGCAGCTTCAAGCTTGAGGACAAGGTTGTTTTTATGGGGGAGGGGATGTTAGGGTCCAACCCTAACCCCTTTATTTATGTAATAGGGTCGAGTCATAGTTATAGTTAGTTAAAGAGTCAATAAAGCCCGTATTAATAATTGTAAGTGGTTGATCCGCATTTAAAGAAAGGGACTACAATTAGTTGCAAACGGCCCATGGTATTAGATAGATGGTATTGAGAGAACCATGGTACTAACCCATGGTGTTGCATGTATGAATCATATATAAAGGATAGAGACTCCCCATTGAGGAGAATCATGTCTTATTATGTAATCGAGCTCTGCTCTGTTGGAGGTTGCCCCCTCGAAGAGGCAAGTGAACATTGCTTTCATCTCTGAATAATAAAATACTTGCTGTTTTTTCTCATTTTGTTTTGTGTTCTGGGTTGTATTTCTTCATAGATTTGGTATTCTAGCATCTTCTCGCAGGTCAAAAGCATAACACCCAAACTATGCATTTGTAACCATGCTTTCCTACACCAAGCACATAATTACCATTAGACCAAAAAGGAATTGAAATCAATTCAAATCATACCTCATTGGTGGCCCATCAATAAGGGACACTTGCAATTTTGTTTACTTCCTTTCACAGTAAGTCAAACTAGTTGTTTGATCAAATCATCATGTATAAACATATCTCATCTGATTATCTCAAAACACAACTATCATACATCAATATCATAGATCAAATGCATAATTAAAACTGAAATAAAATATTGATACTTATCTTTCAAATGGTTCTTTGCTTCTGCCTTTTGTATTTGTCCTTTTTGTACACACACTGAATTGGTTTCCAAACTCGGCAAGCACCCAATGCCTTCTCTTTAAGAGAAAAGGGAATCCGAAGACTAAATCGCCTCCTCCCTCAATATCAGTAATAAGGGCATCTCGACACTAAAATCACCTCAACCCTCAATATCAAAAATAAGGGAATTTAGAGACTATACCACCTCAGCCCTTAGTATCAACAACAAGGGTACCCAGAGACTAAACTCCCTCAACCCTCAGTATCAACAACAAGGGCACCTAGAGACTAAACCACCTCAACCCTCAATAGAAATAAACTGCCTCAACCCTCAATAGCAACAAGGGTATCCCGAGACTAAACCGCACCAATGCTCAATAGAAACAAGGGTATGCTGAGACTAAACCACCTTAATGCTCAATAGCAACAAGGGTATCTTGAGACTAAACTGCCTCAACCCTCAATAGCAACAAGGGTATCCCAATACTAAATCGCGTCAACCCTCAATAGCAACAAGGGTATCCTGAGACTAAACCACCTCAACCCTCAATAGAAACCACAAGGGCCAGACAATACCATACATGTCTGTCCCATCACATTGTACAACACATACACATACAATGTGTACCACAACACCTACACCTACACCCGATGTATAATACAACACACACACTTACACTAGGTGTACAACACAACAAATACACCTACACCTGGTGTACAACACCACAGATATACTTGCATTCAGTACAACACTACACATACACCTATACCTAGTGTACAATGTCACACATACACCTACACCTGATGTGAACATAATACATACACCAACACCTGATGTAAAACACAATACATATACGCACACACCGTACAATACCATGAATATACCTGTCACGGTACAATGACTACACAATACCTGTAACACCATACCAAATATACACAACACAACATGTACAACGTTTACATAATGCCACATGTACATAGCGCCACATGCAGAAGCTATACACAACACCCAATATACAAAACACCAAATGCATGACATGTACACAATACCACATGTACACATCACCACATGTACAACATGTACACAACACCACCTACACACAACACCCAATGTAAAACATGTACACAACACCACATGCACACAATGCCATATGTACAATCATGTTCACAACACCACATGTACATAGCATTGCATATGCAACATGCACAAAGCACCATATGTACACAACATCGCATATAAAACATGCACACAACACCATCTATACACAACACTGCATAAACAACATGTAAATAACACCACATGTATACAACATCACAGGTACAACATGTACAATAGTAGTACTGTATATACTAAGACCACACTGTGCTTACCAAGAAACCTTGTTTCTAGCATCTTTCCACTATCCATGCTTGTCCCAGCATGCCACAAATCACACTGCTTTCATTATGCTAATGTATCCTTTAGCATTACCTACCATAGCATAAACATAAACATAGCATAATCACATAATATCAACCCATGTACACATGATACTGAACTCATATCTGTCAGGGCTACTCTTCCCACTTGATTCCTCATAAACCAAGAACCTCTTCACAACATTCACCTGCATAAGCAATCATTCCTCCATAAGCATGATCCATGATGACCTTGTCAGACAATGACATACATACATATAAACATTAGCATAAAACAATCATGATCCCTGATGACCCTATTAGACAATGGAATACATACACACATACATGCATACATATATAAGCATCAACATAATCATGATCGCAACATAATTACCAGATATCATAAGGTCAAGGTTAAGAGAACCCCCCTTATCCATGCACAACATGCACAATATTGAGAACAACAATTCCCAACTTAGCCAAGGCATCTGATGCCCCAAATCCATTTACTTTACCTTTCTGATACCTTTCTCATGACTATCCTAACACCATCCATTTATCCCAATGGACCCAACCAATCCAACTGGATGTTATATTCTTACCTTCAGTTGCCCTTATACATGCATTGAGCTTCATCTGAGTCTTACATTACCTGTTGGGTTCCACACAGATCTCCCTGAGCTCCATTAAATTTCCTCTTTCCCAACCAATTCCCAAGAACCTCAAAACATAAAAGGAAATAACAAGAAGTAATCAAGAAGAAAAACCACGAGAAATCAATAACAATATGACACCACAAACAAAGTGGCATGGCCATTCACCGGACATAAACAAAATTATGAATCAAGTGAAAAAAGATCACAAAGCACTGAAAGCACAGGACTAGCAACAAAATCCATCACTCAATCCCCATGGGTTCCCAATGCTTCCAAGGGAAATCTCTACCTGAGCCTTCTTCAAGATTCCATGGCAGTCTCTTTGCCATGCAATCCCCTGCATCATAGTGCCATAAACACATAACTGTCAGTGCATAAATAAATATAACAATATATTGATTACCTTACCTTATTACGCAAAGCATGCGACCTTGTAACTGAACCTGTCCATGCCATCTCTCAAGGGATTCTAATTCCCTTGATAGATCCATCCATAACTAGAACTAGTTGTTATACCTGTCAAATACATATTTATGAATATAACACATATCCTCATAATATCAGACAAGATTAAGGTTAAGAAGAATTCCTGTATTCATGCAAGCACTCATTCATTTGGAATTGTGGTTTCCAAACATAGACAAATGAATTCTCACCCAATTCCTCTCTTTTTACTTCTACCTTGTTGCAATCGAGTCTTACTATGTATTGTCACATCACCCAACTATTAATTACATAAACAAATCAACTATTACCTTGTCACGCTAATACCAAGCATATTACCCTGCAACTGCTCACACAAGTCAGTCACATATTCCAAAGATAAATACACCATTTCTATTAATTTAAATAAACCTTTACCAAGACTAACAACCATGTCATAATCAAATCATAATCATTAGTCATAATACTACAACTAGCACCCACTTACACTCAAATACATATCAACTATCTCAACACATAATGTGTTAGTACAACCATCTTAAAGCAAGATCATTCCTTCATGCAATCTTATAGACACGTGCTCATATAATGTAGTTAATCAAACATTCAAACAATAGATAGATGCCATAATAGACACCAAAGACTCAAACAAAAAATAAACGACATAACTAAACTCATACCTCAAGGCATCTAAGGGGAGGCTATCACATATGCACAAGTCAGTATAGATAAGCATGATCCATGATAATATCAAGAACTAACTGTCATTCAAGCACTAACATGACAATAATTCTCATGCATATGACCATAATAACAATAGCATGACATCCATGCACATGAGCACAATGCATATAGCAACAAGTTGCTACCTTTCATGACTCTCTGACACATGTGCATATGACTACACTGATCAACTAACATCTATCATGCATGTAACCACAACAAAAATAGAATGACAGACATGTATATAACCATAATGTATATAAAAAATATTAACCAACATACCTGCATGCCCAACATACAAACTTGTATGACAATATGCTCTTATCTCGAGATCTAGTGCTGTAACCTTGCTCTGATGATCTGCATCTCCTGCTCTATCTTGGAAAAAATGTTAGCCTCATAACATACCAATACCATCATAATGGCATATAGTACATCCAACAACCTTAACCATAACAATGCATGCATAACATCCTCCATCTAGCCCATCCAGTCCAAGTGTTCAACCATGCTCTGATACCATCCTATAACTGCCTCTTCCCACATTTACCCACTTGTAGTGATTTACCCAGGGTAAACATGAGCTAAGGGTCACCATGATAAGAATCAACCTCCTATATGACCTTAAGGAAATGGAGTTGAAAACTTAAGACCTTGCTAACTTCCCTCAGGTGCTATAGGACCTCCAAGAGCAACCCAACCCCTCTAGGTGTCCAACCCCTCATACAAATATCTTTTTCACTGATCTAGAGCCCCAAATTCTCCCTTGCCAAGGCATGCATGCGAATGTAGCCCTCCAGTCACATTGATAAGCCTGCCTCTATGCGAATGTGGACTTTTCCAGAGAATTCTATGCCAGCGACCTCGAATTTTGAGCCACTTTTTCAAGGCCAGGACTCAAGCCTCTACCCAAAACTCAGGGAAACTTCCAAAAATGACAAATGACATAGAAAAAAGGCTTGTAAACCAACTCTTGAACTAGAAATTGACCTGACTCCTCCCAACCGGGACTGACATTCTGCCAAACATATGGTAAACATGCAACCTACAAGTCATGAATGAAAATCTAAATATAGGGATCTGAAAACTTATCTGTGGTTAAACAAGAAGGATTTATGCCTTCTCATAATAGTTTTCATAACACCAATTAGGTCATGCATTCATTAACCATACATTCATTAATGGAAATGTGATAAGAGCCATACTTAGATCTGTCAATTAACCATGCTTATAACCAAATAAATAATGATGATAGAACAACCATTAAAGCCACATAATAACAAGTACATTTACTCATCAAAATCAAGAAGAACTTAGCTCTTATTTACAATATGTAAAAGTCGACCAGGTTAAGGAATTCCACATACCACCCGACCCTAGTTTGGGCTGAACCAAATCTTTCTTTCAACCAATCACCCCTATTCCATATTCCAAGCATGAATGTGGGATCTCATGGGATAAACCAATCCATAAACAACCAAGGGAATCCAGAGGTTAAACCACCTCCACCCTCACCATACCATGATCTCACCTAAATTGGTCCCGAGATCACAAAACCAAACTGAGATTGGATGCCTTAGAATTCTTTACCATCCCTTGAGGAATTTTCCTATCTCCACCCACATGTTGAGGGCTTCCCAGAGAAAACCATCTCAACCTCAAACCCTTGGGATTTTTCTTGAGACCACCTCACCCAGATCCAAAAACTTCTGGAAATCCAAAACTCAACTGAGAAAGAATCCCATCACACCATGGCTATTCGGAAATGGTAAGGCAAGGCTAAAATCAGTGTCAAAACCTAGTAAAATTCATGCCATCAACAACAAAGAAACCAAAATACACACATGCATATTCCATGCATTCCAAAACCAGTTAGGTAATCATACATGCAATATGTCTCCTGCAAGTATTCATGTTGAAGCTACTTGATCCAACCTTTCCTTGCTTGTTTCTTACTTCCTTGTCCTTCCTTTGCTTTCTTACTTTTCTTTGTCCTCTTGGTGCTCTTCTCCACTCCGAGACTAACTCCAAAACTGAACTGACAAAAGGCTACCAACTGATGCTCTAATGTCTTTTTATTATTGATGCCTCTAATTTCTTCATTTTCCTTAATTTTCCTCCTCACATGCAACTTGTGACCTTTCACCTCCTTTTTCTCCTAATTTCCTCTATTTTCATAAAAACATATGCCAATTAATGCCTCTTTGCCTTCTCAAAGCCTTTGTCATTTCCTTTGTCAATTTCCCCTTAGCCATAAACACAATAAGTGATGCCCACTAGGATATTTTTCCCAACATTCAACTTGGAATAAGTGTCCCATGACCTTTCTTATTTTTCCTTTATTAAATTTTACATGAACTTTTATCCCAAGGCTATTACACTCAATTGTACGTAATGTTGACTAATTTGCCACTTTACTATTTCGAGGATTTCTTCAAATCTGTTACAATACATATTCTTTATTAAATACATATTTATACAATCATGAACCATTGAAGTGAACCTGAACCTATCTAACATGAGACATTCCACAAATCTTTCATCTAACCACTATGAGTCAACCTTCACTACCTAGAGGATAGTTTTGCAATCGTTGCTACTTAGAATCCCCCTCTTCACATTTCATAATACTGGGAGTGTCCAAGGTAGATTGCTTAGAAGGATATATGAACCTGGCCACTATACTGTAGGATTATCATTCTAAATACTCACATCTTCCTTGATACTTATAGATGCATCATGGTCTTGTGACTTCACAAATAATATAAGCATGACTTATGATATTTCTTCATTCACCTATTCTTCTTGTTTTTTTTTTATTCTTCAAACCTTCTATTACCTGATATTAGTGTTTTCCCTCATGGAAGGCTTCATCATGCTTCTGCAATCATGAGCTACATGTCCATAGTTATGGCAATTGAAGCATTCTATAAGATACCTAAATGACATAAAAATTGACATACATTCTCTATTAAATAAACCATTTGGATATTTGTCTTGTATTCTTGCAAATTTTCTTCTACGGTTTTGATAATGACCTTGATAATCATCACTATGATCATAAGCTTTGCAATCCCTAGTCTTGTTCCCAAAATCTGTACATGAAAAGCAATAGCCAAAAAATATATGATTGTACCTGGATGATATTATAGTTTTCCTTGATGATGTTGATATTTGGGAGACATTATTTCTTGGAGAGGTTCATTATTTTGTTGATCCTTGTCCTTGATTAGCTCATGATAGCTTCTTGTAATAACAAAATTTTCAATCTTCTCATGTATTTCACTTCAATTTTACCTTTGAAGGATTTTTCTTCCAGGTTTCTCTTCAACCTTGCTCTATGGGGGCTTGGAACTTGTGACTTCAATGCATGGAGATTCACTTGCTTCTTTTGCCTTCATCTTTAAGCATAAATTTCTTTATCCTTTTCATTAATTACATGATTCTTCCTTTAAACATCTTGAAATTACTCCTTCTTCTGTTCCTTGAGCCTTTTTATTTCAGTAAGAACTATGCCGAGTTCTTTTTGCTATTGAGTAACTTCTACCTCATAGTCTTGAACCTGGATTTTCAACATTTATTCTCTCTTTTCTGCCTCTTCCACTTGAAGTCTTCGGAGGGAAACTTAGTCTTTGAGTATATGATTTGTCTTCAATGTTTTACTAAGATCACTTAAGGCACTGGTTAATTATCTCTCCATGTCCACTTTTTCTTCTTCTTCTTCATTGTCGTCAGATTCTTTGATCTGATTAATTATTCTATCATAATCATTATCATCATTTTCATCTTGATCTGTGTGCTTCTTTGAGTAAATATTTTTAACCTTTTTCCCAAAGTTGTTTGGATGATGAGCATTGATCCACTTTGGTTTTCACATAATTTGGCAAAGCACTTAGAATGACATTCATTGCTTTTGTATTGTACCTTCTTGAATTATCTGTAGATGTGTTTCTAGAAATAATTGAATACCATAAATCATATCCAAGAGTTCCTAAATAGGCTTTCATTATGTCTTTCCAAAATTCTTATCTTGTTTCATCGAACAAGGGAAGAAGACAAACTTGTTTGTCTTCAGTAGTTGTAATAGATTCTGAAACTAGTGTGATACTGAAGAATTCCTTTGATTGCTTGGAGCCATGCTTCCTTAACTTTCCCATCTTTGTTCTCCTAAGATATGACAACACATATACAAGTCTTATCATAACAAGAAGCCACGGAGGATGAGCCATGATGATTAGTGGTATGTTCATTGGATATATACGAATAGTATTTGCCAAAGTTTAAAATACTTATTGACACGTGGCTTGTGCCACCCCCATTGTTGAACCGAAGGATGACTACATTATGATTCGAGGAGATGGTAGAGTAAGGTCCATCGTGTAGCACATTTGGCTTGGAGTTTGTGTTGTGCCCACCATGACCTAGGTTTCATCCTTAGTGGATGTCAGGTCAAATTTATTTTTAAAACTCCTTATATTTCAATTTTTCAAGCATTTAATAAACTAATGGTGTACATTCTATAGCACCGGTGTTGAATTTTGAGAATTTTGTATGATAACATCTGGAAAGGGGAAATCTGTAGAACCATTAATTTATTATATAGTTTGATATGGTTTTTATGAGTTTCTGGGGTCATTATTGGTCCAAATTGGATTCTAGAAGAAGCTCCATGATCACGGCTTTGAGGTGGTTGGCTATTGTATGACTAGAGTCTCTATTACATGGTTTTGAGGATTCATGAGAAGGATACATTGGCTTTGGATCTATGGTAAAAATAAGTTCTAAGAAGGAGTTTGTGTGATTAGATTAATGAACTGGTTGGAGCAGAGTATGGGAAACAATATGAACACTTGTAACAATGATTTTAGTGGCAGTGGTTGCAGGTTGTGGTAGTGATTGTGGTTACATATTGTGGTAGGGATTGCAATGAAAATGTTTGCAAGTTGTAGATTGTACTTATGATTTAGTGATTGATAGTTATAAATGATGACAATGGATCTAGTTTGAAATTAATATGAAATATAGATCCACAAGGAGTTGAAGAAGGAGGTAGGTTCCTCCACTGACATTGGAGCCTAAATCAAGTAGGAGTTCACTCATCATCAAGGTTGGTTACTCACTAAGGTTATAGCCTACAATGAGCAGTTGATTACATTCGTTCGAGGTTGGTGCCTCAATCAAGTTGTAGTCTACCATAAGTGGAAACCTCCATATCTTTGGAGTGGTTTCCTCTAATAGGTCAGAGCCTACAAATCGAGTTAATGAATTGAATCATATGAAGAAAAATAATTTTGGTTTTCTCCCTATGGGTTTCCACATAAAATATTGTGTCTCTGTGTTGTGATGGCCTCTTGATGTGTTATTGATGAAATGGTGGCATTATGATGCATTTTTCTAGCTGATGATATCATGTGTATGGTTATGGTTCATTGTTATATGATTGTTTGATTATGAAAAGTTGTGAAATGGTAAAATTGTTCTCGCACTGGTTCACCCACTCCCCACCCCAATGTGACCTTTAGGCCAACATTTTCCTCTTTATGGCTATATTTTTGGATGTCTTTCATGTCAAGTTTTCATATTTGAAATTCCTCTTCCAAATCCATCATATTGAGATTTCATATGTTGATTATTTTTTCTGTTAGTCTTAGCTTGTAGTATTTGGCTTCATAGCCCTTTTTTTTGTATAAAATTCATGTAGTCTCATAGTTGTATTTTAATAGAATCATAAAGAATTTCTTGAAAAAAACTTATATTCAACGAATAAATTTTCTTTCAAGTATAATGACTCATTGCACTTGAAAAATAGACACTATATTTATATATGTCATAAATATTAGTTCAAATGCAAATTCAAAAGTTGTATCATCAAATTAGACATTCTCTACGATTTTCGTCATTGTGTCATAAGTGCTTGACATTTTTGGAATCAACGTGTTCATATTTTTATTTATCACTAGTTATGTATGGAATAACAAACTATTTTTCTCCTTTAAAACATTTAGGTGAAAGTTTGGATTACAATATTGGCCACATATATGGCACTTTTTTATTTGAAAAAAAGAAGTTAAATCAACTGAAAAGGAGATGCTTATCTTCATCTATCTACTTATTATTTCAAATGACATACGTTTGAATGTATTGGCTTAAATGATTCACTATATTGCATCTCAATAGTGTATGTTTCACATATTTCAATTCATTATCAATAACATTATTATTTGAAGTGCCACCACAACTCCACAATTTTATATTTTCTTCTTTTCATTTGTGTTCTCTATATGAAGATGGTGGCCATATGCATACTTTGAAGGGTGCATGATTATATTCTATTTAGAATGATTTCAAACACATGTGATTTATGTGATAATATGATGATAATTAAAATATATATATATATATATATAGCTTAAAAGGCATGTAGAGGTATTATTTATGTATTATTTATTCTTGTAGTGATGCTTAATACCTCTACATGCCTTTTAAGCTCTAATATTTATACAATATTGCATTTCGATGGTATGTGTTCTTTTATCCCCATTAGTGCAATAATTTGGCCAATGCTCCTTTTGGTAGCACTTTCTTTCAATTTTTGTTTTTTAACTCTTATTCATCTCTATTATTTCTAATCTTTCTCATAGATGTACTCTTTACAATATCTTCTTCCATTAGAATTATTTGATATGAAATTATATATCACTTCTATCTCAATGAAATTTGTACATGAGCAAATCAAATAATTATAATGAAATGATATAATGAATTACTAGATAAGTATACTTTATTGATATATATTGTGACGATCAAAATTAATTATATTTCTTTGTTTATATGTAGGATATTTTTGTATAATCATCTATGGTTAGCTCCTAAGATGAAACACTCTCCATTTGTCTTTAACACCTTTATTTCTCTTTTATTTTCCTTTGTCTTTAGTGTTTTATATAAGTAGTGCCTTAACATGAAGTAAGTTTATGTACACAATTGAAAAATTAAAAAGGCCATGAGACAACATATCTCTCTTATAACCTGTTGGTTATGATCATTGCCTTACAAATATTTTTAACCGTTTCATGTACATTTTTTAGAAAAACATCCATCAAAGCACTCAAAAATACCACTTATTTTGATGTCACCCACTGGATGCACTAATATATGTGTTTGAATATGTATGAAGTGTGAAGGTGGTTTCTCCTCCATGGTACAAGGAATTTATGCAATCCCGTCTTCTCATTATCAAGAAATAGAATCAACAACAATATCCCTTGGAGTGATCCACATATACTCAAATCAATATGAGACACAACATAATGAGATCAATTTCAATATTTATTAGTGTGTCTATCTTGGAATAGGGCTTTCATATTTTATTTAATTCTTAATAATTATTAGGTGTATGGTAGGGATTTAACCTCTACAAAATATTCTAAAATATTCTTAGTAGTAGTCACAGATCAAAGATTGAAATTTATCTCAAAAGTAGTTATGACCTTTCTTCCCTTTTATTTAAATTGATTAATTAAAAAATTGGCATCAATTATGGTTTTTTGGGCATGTGATATAATTAAGCCATGGTTTTGGTCCATGGTACTATAACAAAGTCTATTTACAAATTAAGAATCTCCATAGTAAAGTGGGGGTGAATCTCCATTGTTATTAAATCTTGTCACATGTTTTTTTAAATGTATACATATGTTTAACTCATATATTGACCTTTTTTATAATTAATAATAATAATTCAATATAATTAATAATAATAATAATAATAATTTAAAATAAAGATAGTTTATATATTTGTTATTATTTTTTTATAATCTTGGTAATGTGATATGTATTATAAGGTAAGTGTTTTGATTTCTAATTGACGTGTACCAACCATTTAACTTATATGGTTGCAATAGTTTAAATATTATAAAAATCAATAAATATTTTTGAATTATTTCATGATTCATATTGAACAATTATATTATGCAAGCTAATATTTTTTAATGCAATGATAGATTAACTAGTAATATAGTTATTAATTTTTACCTTACAAAACCAAACAACCTTACCATGGTGCTGACGGTGTTGGATACTGTGAACATACAGAGGGTCCCCCCGATGTGAAGTCCCAATTAGATCTCACATCATTTGGAGTAGGAGCCCCATCTTGGGTATTGGCCCAATCACCATAACTCTAAGGTCTACCTTGGCTACAATGAATAACATAAAAGAGTATGCACATAACCTTTGAAATTAGCAAGCAAGTTGACACTGTGAAACAATAATTGCAATGTGTAAAGGGATGCCTCCATGAGTGGGAGAAGAGTGAGTCTCTAGAAGGAAAGTAATATTACTATCCTAATAGAGGAACATGAGAGCAAGGAAAGATTCATTAATTATCTAGCGAAATAGTTCACATAGACACAACGATCATTAAAGAAAATACAACACACATTCAATAAGATAAGTACCAAAGCCAATGAAGTAGTTCAATTTCCTTAGTATATATGAGAATAACATATATTACAAAAATCTAAAGAATAATCTTACAACATTCAAAATACATGCATGAAATGTGTTGGCTCAATGAGCTTCTGATAATTAAGTGAGAGATTCAAGTACACAGTTTCAATGGTGAGGCACTAGCTCGAATAGTGGAACATTAAGTCACTTATTGCTCCTCCAAGGAATGAACTTCTCTCCTATGCCAAGCTAGAGAAGAAAAGGCTAGCTCTCCAAAGCCTAAGCATCAAAAATCCATCTGCTTGAGTTATCAAATTTATTTTATAACAAGAGGATGGAACATTCATATTCCCTATAACTCTTGAGTTACCCTCATGACTCTTGGACTCCTAAATGACCTTTGAACTTCTATAAGACTCTTTGCCCCACATGTGACTTTTCATATTCCACATGTGATCTTGGACTTCCACACAATTACATTTTGTCATTTTTCTTGAAAACACATCATTACATTCCACGTCATGTGGCAAGACCCATTGACACATATGGAATTGTGATGACACCTGTACAAGTCATGAGTTGGAAATGATACCATGGAACTTCATGATGATGTGGCAATGCCAAGCTTCTCTCTTTGTTACATTGACTTTGTCTTGTGCATGATAGATCTTTGCTTTTTCTACATTTTTACCCTCCAAAGGGTGTTGGATCAGTATTGGAACCTTCTAAGTCATCATGAAATTTCTTCATTCTATCATAGTCTAAGATCTCTCCATGCCTTCATGATGGTTCTCCTTTGTTATTATTCTCTGCAAGTGTTTCTTTGCTTCTTCTCCTTGGGAATCACCTTGCCTTATTAAGGAGGTATACCTTCCAATGGTTTTCACTCATGACAAGGCAAGATCAGTCTTGAAATCATCTATTTTATCCCTACTTTTCTCATGGAAGAGGTTGCTTGTGATGGGCCTGTCTGAGAACTAAAAGAGGAAGGCTTGTTGAGGATGGGGTAGTTGAGCTCAACAATAGTTGAGGGAATGCACCACTACTCACTAAAATGGTGCCATGCACTATGAGGAGGGGTTATTCAAGGTATAAAAAAATGAGAAAGTGCAAGAGACAATGTGATGAGCTTGTTGATTAGAACTGTGACATGCGTTAGGCTCAAGGGAATACGAGATAGGGATAGCATAGTTGAGCTTCATAATTACCGAGGGGGACCCTGACTATGGACTAGAACTGTGACATGCACTAGGGAGGCAAGGAAAGACTCAATGACTACACAATGAGGGAGTTTAGTGGACAAGGGTCGATGGATTACTGACTAATACTGCGACATGCACTATGACTGAGAGATAAAAATTAGGAAGAGCACAGTTTTATTAGAAAATGATCTAGGGGAAGTTGCACTGTCCACTAGAACTGTGACATGTGATAGGAAGGAAACCCGAACAATGCATGATGCAGTGAGGGGTTCCAGACAGCAAAGAAGGCAAGACTAGGCATTGTAACTGTGACATGTGTAGTTCTTAAGGAGCAGGTTCCTATGCTAGCACAATTTTCTTATACAATGGATGATTGTTCACTAGAAATGTGACCCATGGTCAAGAAGGCTCACTTGGAAGGAATATTTTGAAGTTCACTGAGGTAGGCAATAAAAGGTAAGTCACTTTTCCAGAGGATGCTTAATGAATTGTGAAAGGAAGAGACCTTGTATTGCATAATTTACCTTTGTAGAGGGCCGCTAGAAATTCTCCATGTGTTATACAAGGCATAATTTCTCAAATCTGAGTGCAATTACTTATTGCATGTAACAAGGGTTAGTGACCATTATTTGGAAGAACTCAATGTGCAAGCCTAAGAGATGACCTTGAAAAAGACTTAGTGCACAAGTTTGGGAAGGTGAAATTTCATTAGTGAAGCTCATGAATAGCTAGTTCTCATCACCTAGTGAAGGATTCATTCTTTCATAGCTTGCATTGGGCAAGACGACCAAGAAGAGCTCCAAAATGGTCAAGTGTGAGATAAGTGAAGTAAGAGAGGAAAAGACATATGAACAAGTCCAAAACATCAATCACACACATGAATTCAATCAATACAAGCTAGGGAATACACAGGAATCATGAACAACAAACACATCTTGAAACAACAACAAAGCAACACTTATTTCTAAGTGTGACAACTAAAACGTAAGATTGTGACACTTATAATACAAGTTGAAACACAAGCATTAACTGCAACTAGAAAGTGCGCTAAGTTGTGTGAATGTGTTTAACGTATATTATTATGATATATAGGACCATCTAATGTAGAAGAGTGTGCTAGAACTACTTCTAGTAATGTGCAAGTGTTTAGTGAACATAGTTAAAAGCAACACTTATGATAATAAGAAATAGTGAAAATGACACTTGCAAAAGTTGAAGCAAGTGAAGTCAACACATGCCAGAGTGAAGATAGCATGAAAACACCACTTGTCAAAGTGAAAGAAAGCAAAAATGATAGTCATGAAGTGAAAGTGACACATATGAAAGAAAAGGTACGCAAAGGTGACAACTGAGAAAACTCATTGAAATGATGAAACAAATGTAGTTGAAAGCGAGAGTGAGACTATCAATGGAGAGTGTGCACTAACTGTCGACATAATATGCACAATTTTTTTCCCTTATAGATTATGCAGTCACTATCATCGTTGTGAAAGCACTGTAACTAAGCATTGAGTAGGCTTTATTTCTAGAGACTGCGCAAGCCTTACTATCAAGAATTGTACAATGTCTATCTTAAGATTATGGAAGAAAGGTGCACTTGTGAATTCATTAATGACCGATCATGTGTGAGAAAGTGAATTTGACACTTAAATTCTGATAAGAAGGCTTGAACACTTAGAAAAACATCAATTGACCATGAAGTGACCATAGAGTGACAAATCGTAAGATCCTCAGTAGGCTCCAAAATTCAGGGGTAGGAAAATTTTTGGAGGGTGTTGATCCCAGCGTCAACACTTGGGGACACATTGGTAGAACTTTGACTTCTCTATTCATGTTTTATCCTTAAGTGTAAGGCCTCAGTGTTTGAGGAAGTATTGATTCACAATGTTGATTACCCTAGCTTTGCCACTTATCCCAGTTAAAGATATAGTCTCTTATTTCCTTGCTCAGCTTGAAACACATCAACATAAGACTAATCATACCTCAACTATTCTGGTAGGGGAGAAAGATAATAAGTATACTAAGATTTTGATAATCAGTTTTGAGCACATCCCCCAGTGTTGCTCCACTACCAGTGATTTTGTTCAACACCTCATTGGAATCACCTCAAGGAAACACAAGCATCGCTTTGCTGCGAGTAGGCATGTTTAATACCCTGACAAAGTTGCTTCCTTCACCTCTCTACACAGGAAGCCTTTCCCTTCTTCACATATTTATTTAGTTACTAATAGAATGTGCAAATGCACTTATTTGTTCTTAAGGTGGAAGAGGGATCTTGTCTTATTTATTTGCAAGAGAGGTTGTTCCTTGTTTAAGGGATTTGAAAGACAATTGAAGTTAATATGCTCGTTTTAAAGCATTTATCCTTTCTCTTATGTCAGACCAGGAGTACCTCCACCAATGAAACTGTGTTTTGAATTAAGTGAGAATATGAATATATACAAGAGGGATACTATTAGGTTTCATCTCCCAATGTCTCTTCGTCTTCCAACTTCCTTTATTTTCTATTTAAAATATTTATGTAGATTTTCCTAATCCCAAAGATTAGGTGTAAACATTACCCCCCTTAAGATGAAGGGTTGTTGGTGAGACCAAGCATCATTCTGAATCTTTCAAACTTTTCTCTTCCAAGCATTTGGTGAAGATGTATGCAATCTGCTCATTTGTGGAACAATGTCATAGGTGGATCATCTTGGCCTCAATATGATGTCGAATCAAATGATACTTTATATTGATTTTTTTGGTTTGATCATCGAACCTTGGGTTCTTAACCAACTTTATTGTAGAAGTGTTGCCAATTAAAAGAGGATTTGAATGCACTTGTTTCTACTACAAATCTTCCAGAATTTTCATGAACCACACAATTTCCTTCGTTGCTTTAACTGCTGCCACATATTCTGCCTCAATTGTGGAATATGATGCAACTCATTGTTTTCGTGATCTCCAAGAGACAACTCCTGATCCAAGACTCATAACATAACATGAAGTAGATACTCCAGTTTATTTATCTCCATCAAAATATGAATTGGAGTATCCAATCGAGTTGAAGTCACCCACTTGTGTATACTTGAGTTCAAAGTCTTAAGTTCCTTTCAAGTAATTTAGAACTCTTTTTGCAACAGACTAATGACTCTCACAAGTTTTTTTCATAAAACTGAAGAGGATTCCAATAATAAATGAAATTTATGGTCTGGAAGTAGTCAGGTAGTTGATACTTCCTACGAGTTGTCTATACTTTGTCGCATCCTCAAATTATTTTCATTCAGTGGATGTGAGCTTTAATTTCTATTCCATTGGAGTAGTCAAAGGATTGCACTCAACCATGCCAAACCTATTCAACAGATCTCCAATGTACTTCTTCTGAGAGAGGAATATAAACTTTGGATGTTGGGTTACTTCAATACCAAGATAGTAGTGAACATAGCCCAAATATTTCATTTCAAAACCTTTCCTTAGCTCTTTCTTTATGGTTGCAATTTTATCATTGTTCCTTGCCATCAAAACATTAGCTACATACACCACAAGATATACAACTCTTTTTCCAACTTTCTTGACAAACTAAGTTGCATCATCAAGATCATAATGTCTGAAATTGAGTTTCAGAAGATGCTTAGTCAATTTCTCTTACCAGGCTCACGGTGCTTGCTTGACTACATACAATGATTTTACGAGCTTGCATACTTCGTGTTCCTGACCCTTCACAACAAATCCTTCTGGTTGAGACATAAAACATTATTTTTCAAATCTCCATTCAAGAAAGGAGTTTTTACATCCATTTGATGGAATTTCCAACCATTCTGAGCTACCAAGGAAAAGAGTGTCTGGATGGTAGACCAGTTTGTTTGGGGGAAAAGCCTCCTCATAATTGACCCCTTCCTTTTGTTCAAAATTTTTTTCCACAAGCCTGGCTTTATGATTGTCAAGTGATCCATCCAATTTATACTTGTTCTTGAACACCCACTTGTAGCCAATTGGTTTGGTTCCCAATAAAGGATCAACCAGCTTCCAGGTGCCATTCTTTATCAAATCATCATATTCTTTCTACATTGCTTTCTTCCATTCATCACGAGAAGTGGCTTCTTTGAATGAAGTTGGTTCAAAACCTACAGAAAAATCTAGTTCACAATCATATGAAACAATGATATCAACATACGTGAATCAAGATCGTCTACATCACCTCCATTTTGTCTAACATAACTCCTTGTTCTTATCTTTCAAACCTCATTAGTATAAACACTTTCAAGTGTCTTTGTCATCCATTTTGGAGGACCTTTATAAGATGGCCCAGGTTTCTCAGTTGACTAAGATGGGGCTAAATCTAGATTTAGCCTCCCAATTATGTCAATCACATCACTCAAAGTGTCATCTTGATCAATGGTTATAGCTTCATGAGGGGGAGAGAGTGCTTTAGAAGGAGATTCCATAGATTGATCTAGTGTAGGTAACCTCCCTTCAAGATGTGGAATCTCATTATCAAAATCTCGAAAAGACTTTGCATATATGAATCTATCCAAGAGATCAATTTGTTGCTCAACAACATTGTCAGTCTTAGAGGATTCAAGAAAGATCACATCTCTAGATATTATAAACTTATTATTAACTTCATTATAGATATGATATGCTTTGTAGGTATTTGAGTACCCCAAGAAGATACATTTGCAACTCCTTGCATCGAGTTTTTTTCTTTGTTCCTTAGGTATCAAGGCATAACAGGTGGAACTAAAAACCTTGAGATTCATCACTAAAGGAATGTGGCCATCCCAAATTTCATAGGGAGTCTTGTTTTTTTTATATCATGAGATGGAAACCTATTCTTTATATACACAACACGTAGAATTTCATTAGCCCAAAACATCAGATTAACATTCTTGAAAAAGATCATTGAACATACCATATTTAAGATTGTCATGTTCATTCTTTCAGTGACTCCGTTCTATTGGGAATGATAGGGTACAATTGTTTGATGTTTGATCCCATGTTGTCGAATATAGTTTTCAAATTAATTTGCAATGTATTCTTTTCCATTATTAGTACGAATAAATCCAATATGAGATTGTGCATCATTTTGAATCTGTGCATGAAATTTTTCAATGTTTCAAAAGCTTCAAATTCATTCTTCAATAAATAAACCCAACACATTCTAGTGTAGTTCTCAATAAATGTCATCATATATTTATTACCATTTGCAGAAGGAAAATAAATTGACCAAATAAATCAGAATGAATGATTTCAAGTTTTCTATGTGCTCTAGACTGAGAATCATGAAAAGATTGTTTGATGTGCTTTCTTAAGATACAAGCATCACCTTGCTTAAGTTTCCTAGGAATTGTGGACAAACCAATAACAACATTTTTCTTCAACAAATGAAAGATGTCATAGCTCAAGTTCTCAAATCTAGCATGTGATAAAAGACTTGATGAAAGTGTACCTTCATCATAGTGATAATTGTATGAGAAGTTTTGTGCATGACCAAAGTTTTCTTGCAACTTCAGTAGTCTTTCTTCTTCTATCCCATTCATGACAAGTGAGTGATTTAATGCTTTTCTGACCTCAACCTTGCCATCAAATATGTGAATGGAGTGTCATTGTTGGCGGATATGGACCAAAGACAACAAGTTTCTCCTCAACTATAGGAGGTATAGAACATCATGTAGGATCAAGTCTGGAAGACTAGGCAGTTTGAGCCTGATGGTGTGAAGCCCTAATGGCTTGAGTTTTGACTTGTCTGCAAAGTATATTGCTCCATCAACATTTCAATGAATTATTGAAAGAAATATATTTTTTAAGTCATGTGGCAAGTTGATCCTGAATCAATCAACCAAGCATCTTTTTCCATGAAGAAAGTGAAGCATTGAATAAGTCTTAAGTTACTCCAATGTTGCAATGTGCCACAACATAATGGGTGGACTTGGCTGCTTTACCTTTCCTTTTACTGGGAGTTTTATCCTTTTCTTCATTTCTTTCCTGCTTGATTTTGTGCCAAGGTAGCTTACATGTGGAAGCATCATGTCCATTTTTGTTACACCATATGCAATGAATATCAGACCTTTCTCCTTGGAAATGTTTGCCCCCCTTGCCTCTAAAATTCTTCCTTCCTCTTCCTCTTCAACCAACTCTTCCCCTAAAATAATATTGTGCATGATTCTTCTCTTTCTATGCAAGGCATACAACTTCTTCAGAAGACTAAGGAGATGCCTTCTTCCCAAAATTCTTCTCTCTTTCAACAAACTTCTTCGTAGGAGAGTTAAAGGAAATCTCCTTAAGTTTTATACTTGCTTGCAATGAATCAAGATAATGTGAATAAGTTGGATATAGTGCCTTGACCTAGGTTGTGAGAGGAACATCTATTTCAACACCAATCAATTTTATGTCATGCATAATGGATCTTAATTCTAATGTTGAGGCAAGAGGGTCATAATTTTTCAACTCAAAGTTGAACAACTTGATCATTAATTGAACAACTTCAAGTTAATAGTGTGAGTCATATAATTCCTCCAACATATTTAAGGCTTCAAAGGCATTTGAAAATAGTGAAATATGATGACTCACCTCTTCATTTACTAACACTGCAATTAATGCATAGGCCTTGTTATTCCTATTTTCCCAAATTGTAAGTTCCTTGTTTGAAGTAGGATTTTCAGGTGCATTGTCAACCACTCCAACTATAAATATAAGTGAATGCATCATATAATCTAATGTAGCCTCAAAATAATTATAATATTTGCAATGAAAAATTGATGTCTTTGTAATAAAAAAATGATTGGTTGTGTCTTCAAAACAAATATTCAACTAAGAGTGTAGGCTCTTAATATTCCTCCATACACCTTATGGTATTCAAAAGGGACACAAAGCATTTTCATATTTTATAAATTAAAATACGCATGAACCATTAATATGCCATGACCATTATATACCATCAATTAAAATATGACCGTACGACCTATTTTTTTCTTAGACACAATGCATACATAAAACGATTGTCACACATAAGAATATTTTCTCATATAAAAAAAGTGGCATACCAATAATAAGCCATTGAAAAACATCCCATATGACCTTTTAAAAATTATTGACACAACATGAACTTGAATTTACATACTACGGTTAGGTTTCTATAATACAGTGTATGCAATGTTAGGCCTAGTCCTCACACAACACACATCATTACCTTAGCATTCATGGCATTCATGGCCCTACAAAATTGCAATGCACCATACGCCGTCCATAACCATCTACACCATCCATACGCAAAATTGTTCATGGCCATTATCAAATGAAAAAAACACACATTTCACTGTCATTTCAATTTGTAGAGTTTAGAAGCATCACTCAAAGCACAGGATATGTATCATCACATTCAACAATACTCACAAACCAAAGTAAAGTTAGGAATTTCAACCAATGTTTGAATCTTCAATACATTCAGTGCACCATTCTCCAACGCACAAACTTTAAGAGATGATTTTCATGCAGAGAAACTTACCATACATAGAATTTGCAGTTAACAACATTTTAACATGGCAATCACATATGAACTTCAATGCACACCATCATATGGCATTCAAAATTATTCAACACACAAATTTTAAGACAAGCTTTGCACGAGAGAAACTTACCACACATAGCATTTACGATCGACAACATTTGAACATGGCCATATCATACGAACTTCAACGCACACCATCATATGGCATTCAAAATTATTCAATGCACAAATCCAACGCTCAAATTTACCATGTAACCACTGCACCATCTCCCTTCAACGCTACTTCTTTTAATAGGATCTATGGAGAGGGACGAAGAGTAGAGAAATAGAGGATATGGCTGATATTGCAGGAGTTACTTGCACAAAGAAACTAAATTTGGGTCTGTACTTTGATACCATATCAAGCCAGGAGTAACTCCACCACTGAAATTGTGTTTTGCATTGAGTAAATATGAATATATAAAAGGAGAGGGTGACAATTGGGTTTCGTCTCCCGATGTCTCTTCGTCTTTCAACTTCCTTTATTTTTCTATATACAATATTTGCATAGATTTCCTAATCCCAAAGATTAGGTGCCAACACCATCTCTACACAGTTGAGTTAGTAGGTCAAACCACCATTCAATACAAGGTTGAGCAAGAATGAAGATCTTAATAAATATATGGTCTTCGTAGTTCAACCAAAGGATTTTTGTCTAGAACGAACCATATTTTCCATTCAGACATCATTGAATTTAAATATATATAATCCCAAAGAGAGAATAGGATAACAAATTAGCCATGCATTGTTTGTTATCACAATTTCCCTTTTCAAGTTTCACCGCATTGTCTTTTGAGACGAAAGGAACATCTTCCATGTAGAGTCTTATTAAATAAAACATGAAAATAAAATACATGATGGAACAATGAAACAAAATCAAAAGAACAAAGAAAATGGAGGATTGTCTTGAAACAACCATGGGAGACAAAAATAAGAATACCATGGAAAGAATAATAGAGAGCAAGTGCAGGATGAGTGTATAAGGGAAACTAAAATGTAGCTAGACCTACTCCTAACCTAACTATCTAGAAGGTCAAGGCTAAGTGTAATGAAATTTCCAGTGTAGCCACTGTAGTTGTTCCCGACTCGCAAGCACGAAGATATGATCAATTGAAAATATAAAACAATGTGCGGCAGAAAAAATAAAAACTTGAATAACTTGCACAAAAGATTAAAGGTCTTTTGTAGAGTCAGAAATATGTCCCATAACAACTAACCTTAACCAACCTTTTAACCTTACCTTTTTTATTGGAAGAACAATCAAATAAACCTCAATTTTTTTTTGTGAATGTACCTTCATCTGTGTTGTCTTCCTTAGCAAACATCAGGAAAGATCAAATATTATTATTAACAATAGGGTTTTCTAAGTAAGATTTTTCCATCCAATCATAGATTCGGTCATGAAATCTAAGACACTATTTTTGAAAGCCCCAAAACACTTGGGAGGATGAATTTTCAATTAGCGCATCTGCATCATTAGGTGAAAAACATGCTGACAAAAGGTTAGAATGATATGTCAAATAAAATCCAATATCCATATCATCATGAGAGTCTTGATCCACTAAATGATCTGAGAATTGAATTCTCCCCAAAAGGATTGATTGGACAAAAGATAAAATGGTTAGCTTTAAGACATTCATGATAAAGATTAGGAGTTGATTGTTCACTAAATAAGTTAACAAATATGAAATCTATGGAATATAATCATCTTTATTATTATAAACAGAATGATAGGCTTCATAGCTCTATTCATGCATGCAAAATATACATTTCAAACCTGAATTCAATACAAGAGATTTGCATGGAGATGAATCAACTGAAGCAAAATCCTATATCTGATTAGAAACCAAATCTTGAAAGTTAGGAAAAATATATCTGAAGTACAAAAAATATTTCAAGAAAGAGTTTGAATCCTGTGAAATAACACAAAGGAAGGAGTTTTGTGAGGAAATCCATATCTAACATGGGTCGGGGATCTCATCAGGATTGTGAGAACCTAACATAACCATCAATAAAAGTTGAAGTGCATCGACTCCTTGAGAAGTTCCGAATCTTTGAAAAGATGGATAGCTACAGTTTGAGAATTGAGTCAGATCGTAAATCAAATGTGGAAAACTACTATCAGTTAAATTAACAGAATCATTATTATCTGGATGATAGCCATCTACATCACTTGTTTGATCAGAATTTACAACTCCAACAAACAGATTACCCAAATCATAATCATAGTATTTTTTTGATTGCACATCTAAGGATGAATAGATTGGATCAATCTCATGAGTAACCTAAACATAAAAATTTTATTCATGAAAGAATGGAAATGATAAGGAATGGAATGGATGCTCGATGGTTTTACTACTTTCTTCCTCATCACAAATAACCTCACTACCTTGTGTCAATTCAAAATTCAACTCATTAGATGATGAACTTGAAGATCATGGAGTATCTCCATCAAAAGTTAATGCATTTCAAATAGTAGGGCACAAGGGATAGTGGTTCAAAGAGGACGTTTCCATAAGGGGATCTTCTTTGACCGAATCAGATTTAAGATATAAATATTTTGAATCAAAATATTCTTGAGAAACTGAAATATCAGTTGGTGCACTTGGGAATTCACCATCATATACATCAATGGAGTCATCAAAATCAAAATGATGATTTCCCAAGACTTTAGATTGATTAGGAAAATCGATTTCACTTGATTGGATGTCAAGATTAGTAGCTTCTAAATCAACTAAGGATGAGAGAACACCATTTTGACATAAAGGATCTTGAAAAAAGAAAAAAGAGACTTGAAGAATCCTCACCTTTATGCTTCTCTACCTGTGAAACGTGACTTCCTTGCACCTAACCGCTATTTGGATTGGCAGACTGAAAATTATAAGATTTTGAAAGAGACTGATCAAGCAGATCAAGGGGCAAGGGATTGTGAGAAGATGATAGAGAATGAAAAGTATCCAAATAATATTCATGAATGATGTTATGAGTGTTAATACCATCTTGAGGAATGGAAGGATTAATCTTCACCCTAGGCTCCATGAACCATTCCAATCTTTCCTCCATCAGATCTAGATCATGGAAAGTGGATAAAGGTTGATGATACAGATCATCAATCTAGTTTCCAGATTTGCCAACATCAACATCATCACCAGGAGGCACCCAAATTGGTTCTAAAAAAATAGGAGGATAAGGAACAAAAGGAATAGTAGGCTCCTCTTATGAAATTAGAGGTGTCTCTTGGTTTTGCTCAAAATTTTGTTTAAAGAAATCCCAATCAGTATCTTCACCAAGAATCTCATAACATAAGTGAAGGAATCTATTAGAAAAATACTCAATTGACTCATTAGGCTTCATTCTTAGTTTATTAATCCTTTTAAGGACATCTTGGTAATCATGCCTATCAAAGGCTTGATGAAGCTCCTTGATGAATTGTTCAAATGAATGAATGGAAGTAGGTGGTAAGGTAAGACAAAATCAATTAATTGAACCTTCGAGAGTGAGGAAGAAAAGAACACAAGAAAAATATCCATAATCAATTTCATAAGATTCACAAAACTTAAGGAAAAGAGATGCATGCTCGGCTATGTATGTACCACCCTCACCATCAAGCTTTAATTGAGATGAGTTATTAAGAGGTTCCTCAGGGATTAAAAGTTTAAAAGTAGATCTATTAGAAAAACATCTCGGGAGTATTACTTGGGAATGTGACATTTAAGATAAGATATTCAAAACTAACTCAATGGGTACAACTTGTCATCTGGCCCTCCTTCTAGTGCCAAAATGTTGACAGTGTTGGAGACTGCCAACATACAGGGGGTCTCCTCGATGTGAAGTCCCAATTAGAGCTTAGACCATTTGAAGTAGGAGCCCCATCTGGAGTGTCGAACCGACCACCATAACTCTAAAGTTTTCCTTGGCTGCAATGAATTACATAAGAGAGTATGCACACAACCTTTGAAATCAGCAAGCAAGTTGTCACTTTGAGACACTAATTGCAATGTGTAAAATGAGGCCTTCATGAGCAGGAGACAAGAGTGAGTATCTAGATGGAAAGTAATAGTACTATCCTAATAGAGGCACACAAGAGAAACGAAAGATTTGTTAGTTATTTAGAAAAATAGTTCACATAAACACAATCATCATTAAATCAAATACAACACACATTCAACAAGATATGTACCAAAGCCAATGAATTAGTTCAATTTCTTTAGTACTTATGAACATAACATATACCACAAAAATGTAAAGAATAGTCTTGTAACGTTCACGATACATGCATGAAAATGTGTAGGCTCAATGAGCTTATAATAATTAAGTGAAAGATCCAAGTACACAGTTACAATGGAGAAGTGCTAGCTCCAATAGTGGAACATTAAGTCACTTCTTTCTCCACCAAGGAATGATCTTCTCTCTTATGCCAAGATAGAGAAGCCAAGGCTATCTCTCCAAACCCTAAGCCTCCAAAAGCCCTTTGCTTGAGGTATGAGGTTTCTTTTATAACAAGAGGAATGAACTTCATATCCCCTATGACTCATGAGTTACCCTCATGACTCTTGGACCCCTAAATGACCTTTGAACTTCTATAAGACTCTATGGTACACATGTGACTTTTCATATCCCACATGTGACTCTTCGACTTCCACACATTTACATTTTGTCATTTTCTTGAAAATGCATCATTACATTCCACATCATGTGGAAAGACTGATTGACACATACGAAATTGTGATGACACTTGTGTTTAGTCAATTTAGTGTCCTAAATTTCTTGCATAAATTATCAACCGAGGTTTGTAAGCTGATGAAGAGTAGTGCACTATATGAGCTTAGTTAACCTTTCTTACTTCGTTGTTTTGTATTTTTATATTGTTTTGGGGGTTTCTATTCTTTGATTCCTAATGATGTACAATCTGAACTATGAGAAACTGAATCTAAACTTCTTGATGGTGAACCAAGAGATGAAACTAGTCAAAATCTAATTTAAAGGAAGGAAAAATAGAGCATCTGTCCTATCTTGTCATTAATCCTAAGTCCTGAATCTAATTCTTAAAATTAAAGGTGAAGTTGTAATGCATGTTGAAATAAATATAGAGAATGAAATCAACTAAAGTACTTCTAGTTACTTTAACCTTCAATTTTGAAAGATAACCTTCTTGAGATGGAATACAAGCAACTTTATGTACTTTATGATCTAGAGAACTAAATGAAACATGCAGAAGGTAACTGATTGATTTCAAACATTGTGTGAAGTGAATGTGTAACCATTTAGTCTAGGATGAGCATCAACTTGAAATGGTAATAAAAAACATTCATTAACACAGTGTATTGACAATCTGAACTAGAAAATAAATAAGAAAACAGTGAGTAAGCTGGTCAATAGTGCATTCTCATTACTTCAACCTTACTCTGTTTAGAAACAAAATCATTTCCTTTCATGAAATGTGTTGGAGAAACAAGACTGCACAATTGAATTTTAACATTATGTTGTTGATCAAAACTATAAGAAATCAACCTAAGTTAGAAATACTGCTAAAAACAAATGGTGAAATTAAAACTAAACAGAAAACGAATGGAAAGAAAACCTCCTTCAGTGCAGGGGCCCTCTGTAACTGACTGGGTTGAGCTGTTAACTAATTGAAAATTCTCTTTTAAATGATCATTGGTCAACACACAATTTATATTATAGAAAATAACGAAGTTCCCAAAAATAAAGAGTTGAAAGTCTGAAATTAATACATAAAATTCTTCGAACCTCCCTCGGCTATGTACAACCAGTATTTAAAAGGAAATAATCATAATTGTCTTTGAGAAAAACTAGCTATAGGTGGCCTATACGTATTACAACAGGATTGCGTAAACTTCTAATCAACTACAGGTGAGTTGAATTCGAGCGAGATGTTTGCAACAAAACCATTAACACAGGTGGTTGATCTAAGTTAATGATGCAATAGAACTTTTGGATTTATTGATTAACCATGAAAGAGTAGACGAAAAGTCCTATTGCTTCCGGGTATCATATGTTTGACTCCACCTTTGACTACTATCTTGAGCTTGCTTTCTTATCGATCTAGGCTGAGCGACTAGGATAGAATCCATGTGGAGATGATTCTAGAGATGCCCATGTGGCCAGATTCTTCATTTGACACCTGGAACCTGCCAGACCATGGAAGTAGCTATAGAATACACAGTTAGCTACAGAATAGGCTGCGTTTTGTAGCTAATTTGCAAAAATTTATTCAAATAGAAAAAACATAAAATATAAACTGTCAATCATTTAATGCCCTCCTTAGGACAAAACCTATCATTTATCATTGATGGGGATCTGTAATCTTATGGAAAAGAAAGGGAAAGAAGCGAGAAAATCTGTCAAGGAGAGGGTAATTTTGAGGTTCAACATACCCCCACTGCAAAATCATTGCATGTCCTCATGCAATTTTCCAAAAATGTGAATTCTTCTTTCCTATTGCATTTGCTTAGACACTTTTGCTAGTACATCTAATTTTCTTCTTTTGCTCTTCTTTGAAGTGACTGCCATTCTGGGTTTCTTCATAAGAAGCCTGTATTTAAGGTTGATGATTGTTTTGTTCAAGCTTTTATTCTTCCTCTTCAACTTCCTATTCTTCTTATACCATAGCCCTAGATGCAGTATTTTATTATCATGAATAGCCTTATCCAATTTACTTTGTTCCCTTAAGGTTTCATTTTCTTTCTTGATATGTCTGTTCAATATCTCTAACTCATAGATTTCCTATTTGAGAGAGTCAATTAGAGGTTCTTGTGGATTGATAGAGGGTTCTGGATTGACAGAGGATTCTAGATCCATTGAGGCACTTTTCTTCTCCAGTGATTCTATATAATCATATATGTGTTGCTGCACTGGGTCTATGCCTAGAGATCTTCTGCTGGAGTTGCCTTCGAAATATTGTTCAGGAGAATTTTGAGGACTATGCACTGATGGAACATTATCAGGAGATGGTACTGGGGTTTCTTCTTCTAAATTTATGAACTCTGTTCCTTTTGATGATACCTTCTTTACCATACCTCGGAGTTTAGAGCTCCTTCTAAGTTGTAGAGGACTTACGTTCTCCTCCTTTGTACCCTTTTTCTCCTTTCTTATCTTTTCGTTTCTCTTAATTTTTTTCCTAATATCTGTCAATTCTTTAGAGATTAATTTTTCGTCATCTTTTTGTAATGAAGATTCAGGTCTGTTTTCAGTAGTTTCATCATCTTTCTTTTCATCTTCCCTTTTTTCTTAATTTTCTCCCTGATCTCTGTCAATTTTTCAAAGACTAGCTCTTCATCATTTTTCTGTGTTGAGGACTCAAGTTTGCTTTGAATGGTTATACCGGTCTTCTTTCTCCTACTCCTTCTAACATTACCCTCTTCAGGTGACTCTGGTGCCTCTTGGAAATAGTTTCTTATCAGGAAATTTTCCCAAGTATTTCCTATTCTTTTCAAATAAAACTCAACCAGTGTCTTTACCAACCCATGATGGTACATGGTTGTGTCTATGAATTCTATTTTCTTCTGTACATTTGAATCCATCCTTCTTAAACTGTTTAGTAGGAAGAAAGGGAGATTGATTTCTCCATTTTCTAGAAAGTTCATCAATAAACGTATATGGTAGACATACATGCACTCGAATCTCCCCTCACAGGTAATGAATTTCTATAATATCAAAAGCATGCTTCTCTATTTACTTTTAAGTGCTGAAATAGAAATTCCTTTTCTAAACACAGATACATCCATACCTAGGTTCCTGAGGATTACTTTACATGATTCGCTGTGGAATTCCTTGTTTTTGAACCATCTTTCACCATGTCTTGGTAGTTCTGTAGCCTCTGTTATGTAAGATTCTGTTACTGCAAACTTAATGTCTCCAATTTCTACTTATGTACCATCAAATGATCTAGCAAAAGATTTTGCGATCGCTTTGTGGAAGCCATCAAATTTTTCAATGAAATTGAGCCATCCAGCCTTCTGCAACATTTCTTTGAGTTGAGGGTATCCTTCCATATATTTTGCTCCTAATGGCTCTGTCCTGACAATGAGTCACATGGCTTTTGTTTCGCAAAATTTCTTAACCTTCAGAATTACTCTCCTGGTCTATGAAATGGACTGACTGCGGGTATGGTGAAAAAGAACTATGGGTTTGCATGGAATAAGTAGATGGTGAGGTTTTGGAGAGACATGGATAAGTTGGTCACATTGTAGCCATGACCGTTAACAGATGGAGTTATTATGGACTATTTAGGTACAGAGTATGGAGAGTGTAGCGAAGATGTGGTATGATGAATGTTGTTATGGACCGTTTGGTACCGAGTATGGAAAATGTGGTAGAGATGTGGTATGATGAAGTGGCAGTCAAATCAAATGATGACTTGTTAAGGAGACATACGATTATTCATATTATACATGCCTTATGTTTTTAACTTGTTGTTTGAAATAAATTTTGCATTTTACTTTTAGAACTTAACCTTTTGCTTGATAACTCTTTTGGTGTTGATCCATAGGTACCTTTTACCATGTTTGGTCTCCAAAACTTGATTCTTCAATTTCCTGCATTCATGATTTATTTGTGAGCCGTACAACTGCCAGAGCTGATAATTAAATTGTAGCTGCAGAATCAAATTAGCTGCAGAATGTGAAAAGAAGGAAAAGTGAAGTATGGCTATGGAATATGAGTGTAAAAATGAAATGGAAATGGGTTATGACAGTGAGATGGAATGAGATGTAAAATAAAATGGGAAATAAGGTGAGAGGGAGTAAAACTGTAAAAATAAAATGTAAATGAAATATGACAGTGAGATGAAATGGAACTGTATAAAATAAAATGAAAACAGAATGAGACAATGAATTTGTAGATTCCAAACTGCAAATGAATGTAGCTTTTTGTCACTACTTATTACAGAAAGGAAATGGAAAATATAGGATGTCAGAAATCTCTGATTTTCACCCTGTATTTTCTGATATAAGTATGCCAATCAGTGATTGGTTTTCAAACTCATACAATTTATATATATATATATATATATATAGATATATATTGGAAAAATAAAGGCTAAGTTAGTGGAGAAGAAGAATTCTTCTTCTCTAGCTTCATTTCAGAGTTATTCTAGAAAATCTTAATGAACTCCTCTCTTGAAATTGGCTTTTGATGTATCTTCAACCGATGATCATTCACAAGAAGAGGTATTTTTGTTCCATCTAGTGTCCTTATCCTTACTTCTCCGTTATTAAAGACTTCTTCAATCTCATATGGCCCAAGCCAATGAGTCTGAAACTTCCCTTAAAAATCTTTGAATTTTGAATCGAACAAAAGTGTCCAATCTCCTGCTTGAAACTTCTTCTCCTTGATATATTTATCATGCCATTTAGCCCTTTGCTATTGGACTATACTAGTTCTTTGAATTGCATCTTGCCTAATTTCATCAAGCTCATTGAGTTGCTCCAATCTATGTTTCTGTGCCTCTGATAAATCCAGTCCCAATTGGATTGCCATATTGAAGGTTTTGATTTGAAACTCTATAGGGAACAAGACTTGTTTCCCTAAACAAGTTCATAGGGTGTGTGTCCCGTTGTGTTCCTCTATGTAGTTTTATAAGCTCATAAGGCTTCAAGAAGCCTTTCTGCCCAATCTCTTCTATGTAGATGCATAGTCTTAGCGAGAATTACATCAATCATCTTATTTGTAGATTCAACTTGACCATTTGCTTGTGGATGATAGGGGATAGATTTCCTATGTTTGATATTGTAATCTTCCACAAGACCCTTCACCATTTTAGATGTAAATTAAGATCCCTGATCTGCCACAATTTCTCTTAGAACACCAAAACGAGTGAAGATGTCCTCAAAAAGAAAATTAACTACAGATTTTTCATTAGCAAAAGGTAATGCTTTAGCCTCTACCCATTTAGTGACATAATCAGTGCATACCAATATATAATTCTTTTGCTTAGATGGGGGATTAATTGGTCCAACAAAATTCAAGGCCCATTTTTCAAAAGGTTCAATGAGTACTTGAATTTGTAGTGGCATTTCATTTGAAGAAGTAGGTTTTCCTACCCTTTGGCAATTGGCAATTGGTAGTAATTAGCAATATCTGCAAACCACAGGATCTGTGTAGTCACTGCAAAAATATATTCATCAAGAAACTTATCTTCAACTGGAGTGTCATCCTTGATATTTTGAATTCTAGAGAAGAAATCAGCAACTATGTTTTGTTTTCCAGGTCTATCTAGCACAATAATATTGAATTCTTGTAAGAGTAATAGCCATCTTGTAACTCTGCCATTAGTAATAGGTTTATTCATTAAGTATGTAATTACAGAGTGATATGTATTAAAAAAGGTTTCATAGCCTGTTATATAATGTTTGAACTTATTGATGGCATGAACAATAGCTAAAAATTCATTTTCAGTTATAGTATAATTTAACTCGGTGGGAGTCAAATTCTTACTTGTATAGTAGATAGCATAGGGAATCAAATATTTTTGTCCTAATACAACACCCAGAGCTGTATCTGAAGCATCTGTTGAATTGTGAAAAGGTAGCTTCCAATTTGGACCTCTGAAGGTGGGTGCTTCAGAAATTCTTGCTTTTAAAGTCTCAAATGCTAACTGGCAATCAGGATTCCAATTGAATTCACAATCCTTGGTGAGTAATTTGAAGAGTGGGGATGCTATTTTAGTGAAATTTTCTATAAATCGTCTATAATATCCTGTAAATCCTAGAAAACTTGTAACATCCTTTTGACAATTTCGAATTGATAATTTAGAGATGACTTCAACTTTAGATTTATCAACTTTAATTCCATCTCCTGAAATGTGATGTCCTAAAATAATCCCTTATGTAAACATCATAAAACATTTTTCATGGCTTAGTGAAAGGTTTGCTTCCTTACATCTTTTAAGAACTTTTTCCAGATTTTCCAAAGCTTCTTCAAATGTATTCCCATAGAATGTAAAGTCATCCATATATACCTCTACACAATCATGTATTAGATCAGAAAAAATTCCTAGTATTGTTCTTTGGAATGTTGCAGGTGCATTAAATAATCCAAAAGGAAGTACTCAGTAGGCATAGGTTCCCCATGGATAGGTAAATGTGGTTTTATCTTGATCTTCAGGTGCCACTTGAATCTGATTATAACCACTAAAACCATCCAAGAATGAGAAATACTTCTTACCTGCTAATGTATCTAACACTTGATCTACAAAGGGCAAAGGAAAATGATCTTTAAGGGTATCTTTATTCAATTCTCAATAATCAATGCATACCCTTCAATTACCATTCTTTTTAGGCACAATCACTAAAGAGGAAACCCATTGGCCATCTGAAATTGGGTAAATGAAGTTTACATTCACCAGTTTTTGCAGCTCTTATTTCACAATTTCCCTAAGATTTGGATTCATCCTTCTTTGAGGTTGTATGATAGGTTTACAATTTTCCTCAATGTAGATGTTATGTATACAAGTCTTAGGATTAATTCCTTTCATGTTAGTATATTCCCATGCATATGGAGCAGAATGTTGTTGTAATGTTTTGATTAGATTTTCCTGTTGTAATTTCTCCAAGTTATTGTTCATGTTCAATGTTCTCCCTAGAAGGATTTCAATTGTAGAGATACCAAATTCTTCCATAGAATAAAGAGACATCTGCTTAAATGACAAATATTCAATATTGGATTTTTCTTGGAATTGATCATGTTCATATTTTGGAGATGATTCAAAATTTTCCATTGTATTCAAGGTTTGACTATCTTCACTAATGTCTAAAATAGTAAAGGGAGGCTGAATATAATTTTCATCACCAATCCATTCTTTGTCTTCTATTTCTGTGATTGTTCTCGCTGGAGGATATAGAGTGAATTCTTTTTTGAATTCCCATCAGAAATATACATGTCACCAGATCTACAGCTAATGAAAGCATCAACGATGGCCAGCCAAGGTCTTCCTAATATAAGTGGATGTCCTTCTAGATTTTTCTTGGGGGTTAAGATCATAAAATCAATAGGATATTCCCAAGAATCTAAGGACACTGAAATGTCTTCTAACACACCATCTGGTTTGATTATAGATCTATCTGCTAATTGCAGTAATGTAGGTGTATAAAGAAGATTAGGAAGCTTGAGTTGTTCCATGGTTTGTTTGCTCGAGATGTTTACAATTGCTCCTAAATCAATCAATGTATTCAAAATTTCAACTCCATTGATTTGTGTTTTCACAATTGGACTTCCTAGATCTACATATTTTTGAATGGCAATTTTTCCCATCATTATGTCTGCTATTTTTCCTACCAAGTGAATTTTTTTTTGTTTCTTTTGCTTTTGTTTCTGGTTTCTTTATGCTCAACTCCTTTAGTGTTTTAGCTAGGATTGGAGTCTCCTTAATGGCTTGTAACAAAGGGATTTTTATACATACATTTTTCAATTCATCTAGAAAATCATAATTAGGCAACATAATCTGCTTTTCTACCCCTTTATCAACTTGTAATCTTTCAGGAAAAGGAGGTGCAGAAGTAGATACTGGCTGCTCAATGATAGGAGTTGAGTTCACTGGTTCTTTCTATTTTTCATTTTCAGTATTTTGGTTTTGGAGAGATATTCCTTCAAAACTTTTATTGGGTTGTATAGAATCTTCCTCAGAATTATCTTGTTCCTAAATAACTACATAAGGCTTTTTCTTTTCTAATATCCTACCAGATCTTAGTTGAACATCATTGAGATCTAGAGGAGTGATCATATAAGTTGGAAATTGTTGTCCTTCCACCATGTAAGTATTCTGAGGATTTTTAATGTTGGGGTTTGGTAATGGTTGGGTAGGCAGTTGATTTGTTCTCTGCTGAAATGGTAGTAAGAGTTGAGGATTTTGGCTTTGAAGTTGAGGTTACTTGTTTTGTTGTGGAAATGGTAGTGAAAGTTGAGGGTTTTGATTTTGAAGTTGTGGCTGTTGATTTTGTTGTTGAATTTGTGGGGGGCGGGTGGGGGGATAATTCTGATATGATGGATGATATTGATAATATTGAGAAAATCTTCCATAAGGACATTGTATTCCTTGAGCCCAAGGTTGAGATTGAGATTGAGGTTGAGGTTGAGGCCAAGGTTGCTGCCAAGAATTCCAATTTGGTGGGGGCTGAAGATACATTTGATTGTTAAATCCCTGATTTTGTGGCCCCTGCCAAGGTCTTCTAGAGACAAAGCAAAGAGATTCTGCTGAATTTGAAATTTTTTCTTCTTGAAAAATAGCCTTAAGACCTGGAATTGAAGGACAACACTTGGTCTCATGGTTTTCTGAACAAATCACACAAGTCTCTATGATTTTTGCATCCAAAGGGCATTCTCTTAAAGCGTGTTTTTTTTACATTTGGGACAGAAAATAGCTAAAGCATCAGCCTCGCTTTTTTGCTTGTTTTGTAACTTAAGGGTGTCTATTTGCTTACTAAGGATCCCTAGAATATCTCTTTTGAATTCATCAAGCATATTCCCAATTTCTGCCCTAATCACTGATCCAATTGCAGATTTATTCACTCTGACAAGAGAAGGATCTCTTGGACCTTTCCCAGTTTTGGATTTCCCTCTTGAGTGATGAACACATAATTCTCTTATGTCACTTAATGGGAGTTGAGAGATATCTCCCTTACTCATCATGTTAAGGATATATATCCACTCATCTCTAATGGATTTTAATAGAAGAGCTTTTAAGGTATCTTCATCTAAATTATCCATCTTTGCTCTTTTCAAGTTATAGTTGAATCTCTCAATTAAATCCTCTAAATTTTCATCCTCTCTTTGCATCATTTTGAACATTTCATCCTTGTGATTGGTAGGCATGCAATAATCCAAATACCTGTCCAAAAACACTTTCTTCATGTCATTCCATGTTCTAATGGACTGAGGGACCAACCCCATGAACCACTTCCAAGCATCTCCTTTCAATGTTGAAGGAAACAACTTAAGTTTTTGAGAGTCTTCTAAGTAATCATAGGTTCTGCACAAGACCTCAAACTCAAATAAAAATGTTTCAGGATCCTCACTTTTTAACCCATGGAAATTTGGGAGGACAGAAGGTGAGATATTTTTCATTGTGGCATTTGTTTCTTCATCAACTATAGGGAATCCAAAAGAATTATCTATTTCCCTATTTCCTCTTCCTCCTCCATTTTTTCCTCTACCTCCTCCATTATTTCCTCTACATCTTCCTCTACCCCCTCCTCCAAATAGTGTGAATTCTCCATCCTTCTTCTGCCATTATAGTTTCTTTAGAGTTAGTATAAGGTTCAACCTGCAAGGTTAATTTCTCTTCCTCTGGTTCCTCTATTAATGGTATGTGGGAGAGAGGTTCTTCTTCTTCTTCCTCACTTGGTATTCTTAATTCTTCAACTAAAATATGCTTCCCTGTGGAGGTGAAAAAGGCTACTCCTCCTGTTGGAGATCCAAGATTTTCCTCCTCTAGGATTGCCTCAGTAGATGAAGTAGGAGATCCTCTTGATTGAACTTTTGACCTTAGAATTTCAGGAGTTCTATCGCTAGGAGTATGAGCTTGAGATGGAGGTGTATCTCTTCTTATTCTTGGTGGAGTAGGTGGTGTTGTAGGAATTAAACTCCTGCCTTTAGCTATAAATCTACCCCTAGAGTCTCTTTCTCTATGCATATCATTTTTTTTTAATGTAAGAGATAAGGTTACCTTATTACACTTCTCCGGCAACAGTGCCAAAATGTTTAGTCAATTTGGTGTCCTAAATTGCTTGCATAAATTATCAATCGAGGTTTGTAAGCTAATGAAGTGTAGTGCACTATATGTGCTTAGTTAACCCTTCTTACTTCGTTGTTTTGTATTTTTATATTTTTTTGGGGGGTTTCTATTCTTTGATTCCTAATGATGTACAATCTGAACTATGAGAAACTAAATCTAAACTTCCTAATGGTGAACCAAGAGATGAAACTAATCAAAATCTAATTTAAAGGAAGGAAAAATAGAGCATCTGTCCTATCTTGTCATTAATCCTAAGTCATGAATCTAATTCTTAAAATTAAAGGTGAAGTTGTAATGCATGTTGAAATAAATACAGAGAATGAAATCAACTGAAGTACTTCTAGTTACTTTAACCGTCAATTTTGAAAGATAACCTTCTTCAGATGGAATAAAAGCAACTTTCTATACTTTATGATCTAGAGAACTAAATGAAACATGCAGAAGGTCACTGTTTGATTTCAACCATTGTGTGAAGTGAATGTTTAACCATTTAGTCTAGGATGAGTATCAACTTGAAATGGTAATCAAAAACATTCATTAACGCAGTGTATTGACAATCTGAACTAGAAAATAAATAACAAAACAGTGAGTAAGTTAGTCAACAATGCATTCTCATTACTTCAACCTTACTCTATTTAGAAACAAAATCGTTTCCTTTCATGAAATGTGATGGAGAAACAAGACTACTCAATTGAGTTTTAACATTATGCTATTGATCAAAACTAAAAGAAATCAACCTAAGTTAGAAATACTGCTAAAAGAAAATGGTGAAATTAAAACTAAACAGAAAACGAATGGAAAGAAAACCTCCTTTAGTGCAGGGACCCTTTGCAACTGACTGGGTTGAGTTGCTAACTAATTGAAAATACTCTTTTAAACAATCATTGGTCAACACATGATTTATATTATAGAAAAGAATGAAGTTCCCAAAAATACAAAGCTGAAATTCTGAACTTAATACATAAAATTCTTCGAACCTCCCTCGGTTCTGTACAACCAGTATTTAAAAGGAAATAATCATAACTGTCTTTGAGGAAAAATAGCTATATGTGGCCTATACGTATTACAACAGGCCTGCGTAAATATCTAATCAACTACATGTGACTTGAATTTGAGCGAGATGTTTGCAACAGAACCGTTAACACAGGTGGTTGATCCGAGTTAATGATGCAATAGAATTGTTGGATTTATTGATTAACCACGAAAGAGTAGATGAAGAGTCCTATTGCTTCCGGGTATCATATGTTTGACTCCACCTTTGACTACAATCTTAAGCTTGATTTCTTATCAATTTGGGATGAGTGACTAGGATAAAATCCACATGGGGACGATTCTAGAGGTGCCCATGTGGCCGGATTCTTCATTTGACACATGGAACTTGCCAAACCATGGAATACACAATTAGTTGCAGAATAGGCTGCATTCTGTAGCTAATTTGAAAAATTTATTCAAATAGAAAAAACATAAAAATATAACATGTCAATCATTTAATGCCCTCCTTAAGACAAAACCTATCATTTATCATTGATGGGGATTTGTAATCTTATGGAAAAGCAAGGGAAATAAGTGAGAAAAGCTGTCAAGGAGAGGGTAATTCTGAGGTTCAACAACTTGTACAAGCCATGACTTAAAAATTATATGAGAAATTCATTATGATGTGGTAATGCCAAGTTGTTCTCTTTCTTTCTTTGACTTTGTCTAGTGCATGATATATCTTTCCTTGTTCTTAATTTTCACCCTCCAAAGGTTGTTGGATCAATATTGGGACCTTTTGAGTCATCTTGAAATGTCCACATTGATATATCATAGCCCAGGATTTCTCCATGCCTTCACGATGGTTCTCCTTTGTGCTTCTTCTCTACAAGTGTTTCTTTGCTTCTTCTCCTTGGTATCTTTATTTGGTATCACCCTGCCTTGTTGAGGAGGTACACCTTCCAATGAATTTCACTCATGATATGGCAAGATCATTCTTGAAATCATCTATTCAATCCCTACTTTTCTCATGGAAGAGGCTTCTTGTGATGGGCCTCTGTGAGGACTGAAAGAAGAAGGCTTGTTGAGGATGGTGTAGTTGAGCTCAGTAGTGGCCAAGGAAAGGCACCACTTCTCACTAAAACTGTGACATGCACTATGAGGAGGGGCTCTTCAGGGTGCATCACAGTGAGCAAGTGCAAGAGACAATGTGTTGAGCTTGCTGACTGGAATTGCGACATGCGCTAGCCTCAAGGTAATAGGAGAAAATGACAATGTAGTTGAGCTTCACAGTTACTGAGGGAGGCCTTGAATATGGAATAGAACTATGAAATGTGCTAGGGAGGCAAGGCAGGACTCAATGACTACACAACGAGGGAGTCTAGTGGACAAGGGTTGATGGCTTTCTACCTAAAATTGTGACATGCACTATGATTGAGAGAAACTTTAGGAAGAGCACAATTTTATTCAGCGGTAATCTAGGGTAATTTGCACTGTCCACTAGAATTGCGACATGCGATAGGAAGGAAAGCAAAACAAGGCATGATGCAGTGAGGGATTCCAATTAGCAAAGAAGGCAAGGCTAGGCATTGTAACTACAACATGCACAATGCTTGATGGAAAGGTTCCTATGCTAGTGCAATTTTCTTCTACAGTGGCTTAATGTTCATTAGAAATGCAACCTGTGATTAGGAAGGCTCACTGGGAAGGAAGATTGTGCAGTTCACTAAGGTATACAATTGAAGGTAAGTCAATTTCCCTAAGGGATGCTTAATGCACTGTGAGAGGGAATATGTATTGTATTGTGCATTTTTCTTTTGCAAAGTGCCACTAGAAATTCTCCATGCACTATACAAGGCAAAATTACTCAAATATCAATCTCTAATGCAGTGAATCATTGCATGTAGCAAGGGTTAGTGACCATGCTTTGGAATAACTCAATGTGCAAACTTAGGAGCTGACCTTGAAAAATACTCAATGCACATGTTTGGGAAGGTGATATTTAATTAGTGAGGCTCATGAATAGGAAGTTCTCATCACTTGGTGAAGAATTGAATCTTTCATAGCTTGCACTGGGCATGAGCACCAAGAAGAGCTCTAGAATGGTTAAGTGTGAGATCAATGAAGTAAGAGAGGAAAAGACACCTGAATGGGTCCAAAACACTGATCACACACATGAATGCCATAAAGACAAGCAACTGGAATGCACAAGACTCATGAACAATAATCACTCCTTGAAACAACAACAAAGTGACATTATTTCTAAGTGCTACAACTAAAATGTAGCATTGTGACATTTTCAATACAAGTTGCAACACAAGCTTCGACTGTAACCAGAAAGTGTGCTATGTTGTGGGAATGTGTCTAGTTCATATTCCTATGATATATAGGACCATATAGTGTAGAAGAGTGTGTTATAACTTCTTCTAGTAATGTGAAAAGGTGTGACACATACATGAGTGAACATAGTTTAGAGTGATACTTACGACAATAAAAAAGAGTAAAAATGACGGTTGGAAAAGCTAAAGAAGGTGAAGGCGACAAATGGAAAAGTGAAGATAACATGAAAATGCCCCTTGTCAAAGTGACAACAAGAAAAAATGACAGTCACAAATGTGAAAGTGATACTTATGAAAGTAAAGGTGCGCAAAGGCAACAGTTAAGAAAAGTCATTGAAATGATGAAACAAATGCAAGCGAAAGTGAGAGGGAGACTGTCAATAGAGAGTGCGCACTGACTGTCAACATATGTTTTGAAATGCACTATACTTATGGACTATGCAGTCACTATCAACAGTGACTGCGCAAGCACTGTAATTGAGCATTGTGTAAGATATATTTCTAAAGACTACGAAAGCCTTACTATCAAGAATTGTGCAATGCTTGTCTTAAGCTTGCGGCAAAAAAAAAAAAAAGTACGTTGTGAATTCATCAAGGACTAAGCATGTGTGAGCAAGTGACTTTGACACTTAAAGTTTGAGAAGAATACTTGAACACTTAGCAAAACATCAATCATCCATGAAGTGACTATAGAGTGACAGATTGTAAGATCCTCAGTAGGTTCCAAAATTCAGATGTAGGCAGAATTTTGGAGAGTGTTGATTGTAGCATTAATACATGGCTACTTGTAGGGATTTATGGAAGTTTACATTGTAAAATATTCATAAAATAATAGAATAAACATGCTACATAAAAGAAGAATCATCAATTAAAATGTTAAAATTTATTGTTATACTTCAATCACACATACATTTATGTTTTTTTTAGTGCATTATGTGTATTTCTATGGATAGGTGATTATTTTTATTATTATTATTATGAGGTTTAATAACATACTTTAGACATTTTAAGATGGTCATGGGACTTGAGACTAGTAACATGTCCATCAATAGTAAAGACTTTATCAAATAAATAACCTTTAAATCCTATTGGATCATGTATGCCCTTATGGTAAGGATGACTTTTTGACAATTTATTCTCATTTTTATTTAACAACCATCTCACTACTTCCAAGGTATGTTGATACTTCTTTTCTTAAATATACTTTGGGCATGAATACTTCTTTTTATTTGACTTTTAGTGCATTCTTAGTTGATAGATTATAACCATTTATTTAGAAAAAACAAGCTACTAAAAATATATAAGTTTTTAAAAACATGCATTGGGTCTAACAAATGTGTTACTTAGGTCCTTCCAACAACATAGTTCATAAATTCTAAATATTATATTCATCCCCTAGCACTTTCTAAGCATTCATTATACAAATTTAACTATTACATTGGCACCTTGCTCATAATAGGTGGTAAAAAATCCTCCACACCACTTATAAACTCACTCTAAACATTTGTTATACCAATTTAACTATTACGTTGGCGCTTGCTCATAAGAGGTGGTAACAAATCCTCCACACCACTTACAAACTCATTACTTTTTTATGGTGAAAATGACGACTTAATGGAAAGAACTCCCTATGTCCTACCTAGAACATTTTGCGAAAAAAAATTAATTCATCCCTATAAATGCCCATCAAAATATGGACATGCATAATAACTCTTTGTGTTGAGCCACACAAACAAAATTATTTACTTTCATTAACAAATTACACAATAATCCCGTACGAAATAATAATATCCATTCAGAAATGAATAATTCTCTTATTCTAAAAATTTAGTATTTCATATATCTTTTCTTAAATCACTCTTCTTACTAGAGCACATTATAAACCTCGGATAATCATGAATGCACGATCATGCAATTTCAATCATGCAATTTACGATCATGCAATTTCAATGGCTCAAAAACATCATAATTTTTACTCTCATTTCGTAAAAATATCCATTTTCTTAGGTTGATGCTTCCCACGTATTGTTAAAACCAACATTAAGTGATCCTCATTAACTAACATTGAAGGAGGGATATTGTAGTTTATTAGAGCCATTGGCCATGTGGTCCATATGCTAGAACGCTGTGTTGGGAGTAGGGATTAACCAATCCATTACAAGACTAAATATTATGGCCGCTTCTTATCGTTTTTTTGAAAACTACATTATACTCCTAAAAAGTGATGAGTATAATGTTGAACTAACTTGGTGAACCATTTGCAAGTAATATGATTGCCATACTTTTTTTCTTCTTCGGTTATGTGACCTAATTCTAAGTCATTACGTGAAATTGATAAGTGGGCTAAAGGAAGGCCTACCAAGATGTAGTCGTTGATTAGGCCCACGGTTCCCTTTTCAGCATTTCTAGTGTCTAAACACACACTTCTGACCTTACCGTTATAGTTTGTGGCTCCCTTTTTTATGCTTGTAGTCCTCAATGGATCTTTCCAACCTCTTCTCTATGCATGAGAACGTCCTTGCCATCTTGAGCCTCTTCTTTATACATGAAAATGAACTTGCCATCTTGACTAGCACCTGTTTGTTCGCCTTGTTTTTCCAACTACCAATCCTTATGACTTAGATTATTTGATAGCTACCTTTTTTCACTCAATTGTTGAACTTTTTTCTTGTGTCTGCTCAGCTAATCCCATGTGCGGTTGGAAAATGGAGGCAACCCTTTCTCCTTGGTTATTCTCCTTGTCGAAAAGTGTGCTTGGTACTCGTGGCTTTTGGTTGAGCATCCCTCTATTCCCATGCACAAACTTGGGGTTGCAAGCAACTCAACGACTAAGCTTGGCAACTGGCTTAACAATCTTTGCTACGTACTGCCTCACACTTCTAGGGAAACCAACATATACAATGTTATAGATCCATTAATGCACAAGGAAGTATATGCCACTGTCAGATAATGTATTTGCTTAAATCTAATGGATGGCATATATTGTCCCCACGCATTAATGACCCTATAGCATTGTATATATTGGCTGTCGACTTCTAGATCACGACTGAGTTGTCTTTCCTCTTATTTATTAATTTATTTTAAATTATGCTCTCTAAAAAAATCAGTGTTTAATTTTTTTTATCTTCAAATGTTCCAATGATTTACTTCAACCCTAAATAAAATTCACTTGTATAATCATGGTTGAACCTGGCCTTGACGATTCAGTATGAACCGAGCGCCTATGATTTTGAGATCAACTTTTAGGGTTTATGCTCTGATGCCATGTTAGATTTCCTCCAAACATGGCACTTATTATTTAATTCCTAGTAGAAACCTTATTGAATAAACAAACGACTAGGTTCCTAACAAAATATCCAGTAGAAGAAAATATAAAGATCTCAATTGCAATGATACAAACATATTTTCCCCAACAAGTTTTTCATTAACAAATCCAAAATTACATGGGCTCTTGTTCTAGGATAATGGTTCACGTGAGAAAATACATAATACATGTTGGCCGGATAAATCGTTCTTGCGGACAAGACCGATCTCCCTAGTATGGAATGATATCTAACAACAAAGAGTACAAGAAAATCTGCTTTTCTCTAAACATGTTTTAATTCATAAATGAACACTAAGAGGTGTAACAGACCCTACCTCGGTCCAACGCTTGTTTGTGACAGTTTTATCCCAACAGCTCCAAGCAGTTCCTTTTTAATAACTTGCATACACAAACAAACACACATCAAAGCATACCTGCATATAATAAAACATGTTCATTATGAAGATCAAGGAGCTCATAAAATAAACCATTAGAGACAGTTCATTGAGAAAAACAAACTTGATTGTATTAACTTTATGAATAAAAGAACCTTACAACTTTTGCCTTGATGTTGCACAAGTTCTTTCCAGGGTCCAGCAGGAGTCTCCTCTACTTTGACAAGCCTCACTCACTTCCCAAATGACATGAAAGGTATGTGATCTCTCCTCTCACAAGCTCAAAAAGGAAGTCTAGTTTCCAGCAACATCTACCCTCAAGAATCTTCAACTTTCAACCTCCCCTACAACTAGCCCAATGCATGAATTTATAGTGCAAATGGAGGAAGTTGCAGGTCCACCATTGAAGTGATAAGTCCATCCTTCAATGGGATAAGCAAATCATATAATGGAGTTAGCTCCCTTAGTTATGGAATGGATGAACCAAGGTGGAGCAAACTTGCCAGCGCAATATTCCTTTTAGAAGTGTCTAGAAGTGACCCAAGATGAGTTTTTAAGAATGAACTCACGCATTTTTAACTTTTACAGTGGTTCACACCCATTACTCAATAGACAAAGCGGTCAGGTTCGTAGGAAAGATGACCATTGGGTGCGGCACCACAGGCAATGCTAGGAGAAAGTGCGAACCTAGGATTTGAGATATTTTTAAGGTCTTTTTCCCATTTTCAAGGCTTGACATGAAGAGTTGAGGCTCAAGACTTGCAAAGGAGGTATGTATGAGTGTTGATGGACTCACACAAACTGTAGAAAGTCATGGTGACAATTTTTTCTGTAACAGATTACCCCCTAAAGTGCGAAGTCTATAGTAGATGAGGATGGTTTTTTTTATCATCTAAGAAGAGTGAAGGACTTTATCATTTCAAGGATCTTCCCGTGGATAACCCAATCGAACCTGTAAAAACATTCAACACAATATATATATGTGTGTGTGTGTGTGTGTGAAAATATCATCACTGAGGTAGGCATTCCCATGCTCAAATCCAAACTGGCTAAGAACTATCTAAAATTGCTCTAATACAGGAATGATTTTGTATTACACCACAAGTAGGAACATATGGACACAGTATGGGCACAACCATCTGTTTATGAATAGTCCACTATATAATGATAACAAAATTCCTCGCAGCGTGGATGGTGGAAACTAGATCCGGGGTCTTCATTTCTACTTCCCGAACTAGTACGATTCTATCCATGTGAATGAATGTGTCGAAGTCGAACATGGTGGAAACCACTTGATTACTAGTCATTGATGTAAACTGTTAACAAGTGTGAGAGGAGCCACCAGTAATGTCAATGGCCCTCAAAGTACTCAGTACAATCCATGAAATGTGAATGAATGAGTCGATTTCGAACACGTCACAGAATCCTTTGATCGAAGGTCAATGATGCAACCTGTCGTCAAAGGCGAGAAACCTGCCATTATGGCATGCAGATTCCAAGGTACTATTGATCTCTAGATCATCTTTCTAGATAATAAGTTGGAGTCGATAGAAAGCGATCCGTCATAGGCAAGCCCATAACAGGAAATCATAGATCAAGTATGAAGAAATATATTTGGCAAGAACTAACTCAGGGATGGTCAATGATGGATGAAAAATATTTTATAGGTGAATGGTTTATTTGCATAGACCTCTTGGACACATAACAACACTACAAATGGTTTGGTGATAGTTGACCCAAAGCTAATACCTGGAAACTAGCTGAAGACTTTCAATGTGGCTTGATTAACTGTTAGGTAAAGGATTTCCCAACCCAGGTGGATAAAAGTGTTGTGTTCAAGAGTGATGGAAAGTTTTTCAAACACAAAGTATGATAAACAGGTTCATTTTTCTCTCTTTTCCCCCACCATTTTTGGCAAGTACCTCTTTATTTTTGATAAGCTTGAGGAGGATAAAATTTGCGTGGATTAGTATTTCAGCTAACTAACGATCAATTTGTTCAGCTCAAAAAACTAATCAAAAACATCCAATTATGTTTTAATAAAAAATGAAATTCGAAACTTTTAATCAAGTTTTATCAAAGTTTTGTAAAAGAGACAAATGGGATCTAGATCTCTTCATGGATAGATTTCATAAGCTAGTCAAACTCAGCAAGAAGACCAGAGAGACCAAGGTGATCTAAGGCTCTAAGGCTTCAGATCTCTGAGCTACTACGAAGACCAAGCAAAAATCAATCCAACAGGAAAAACTTCTTAGAAAATCACTTGTAATGAGAATGCCAACGAAAACTAACTCACAAGGAACTTTTGTCAAGACAAGTGCAGGTCTGGGCATATACTAACAGCTATGGATAAAAACTAAACCTAAGCAGGTAGATGGATCTCAGGTTTTTCAAACTTTTGACAGGTTCCGCAGGCCCCCAGTAGAACTAGGCATGGTGCCGTTCTGTGTTACACTGTAACAGTGCGGACAGGTCTGCACTGCAACTAACTCAGAAGGTGCAGTCCTCTTCCAAAATTTCAAAAAATGAAAATCCAACCAGGATCTAACAAGTACCCAAACTCACACACATCAAGGCAAAATCAGAAACCAAAACTTAAGTTTCACAAATCAAAGCAAAGACAAATCAAAAACCAAACCAAACGAGTCCCCAGTGGAGTCGCCAATTTGTTGGCCGGATAAATCATTCTTGTGGACAAGACCGATCTCCCTAGTATCGAATGATATCTAGCAACAAAGAGCACAAGAAAATCTACTTTTCTTTAAACATGTTTCAATTCATAAATGAACACTAAAAGATGTAACATACCCTACCTCAATCCAACGCTTGTTTGTAGCAATTTTATCCCAACAACTTCAAGCAGTTCCTTTTTAATAACCTGCATACACAAACAAAAACACATCAAAGCATACCTACGTATAATAAAACATGTTCATTATGAATATCAAGGAGCTGATAAAATAAACCATTAAAGACAGCTCATTGAGAAAAACAAACTTGATTGTATTAACTTTATGAATAAAAAAACCTTACAACCTTTGCCTTGATGTTGCACAAGTTCTTTCGAGGGTCCAGTAGGAGTCTCCTCTACTTTGACAAGCCTCACTCACTTCCCAAATGACATGAAAGGTATGTGATCTCTCCTCTCACAAGCTCAAAAAGGAAGTCTAATTTCCAGCAGCATTTACCCTCAAGAATCTTCAGCTTTCAACCTCTCCTACAACCAGCCCAATGCATGAATTTATAGTGAAAATGGAGGGAGTTGCAGGTCCACCATTGAAGGGATAAGTTCCTCCTTCAATGGGATAAGCACCTCATATCATGGAGTTAGCTCCCTTAGTTATGGAATGGATGAACCAAGGTGGAGCGGACTTTCTAGTGCAATATTCCTTATAGAAGTGTCTAGAAGTGACCCAAGATGAGTTTTTAAGAATGAACTCACACCTATTTAACTTTTACAGGGGTTCGCACCCATTAATCAATAGACAGAGCAATTAGGTTTGCAGGAAACATGACCATTGGGTGTGGCACTGCAGGCAATGCTAGGAGAAAGTACGAAACCAGGATTTGAGATATTTTTAAGTTCTTTCTCCCATTTTCAAGGCTTGACATGAAGAGCTGAGGCTCAAGACTTGCAAAGGAGGTATGCATGAGTGTTGATGGACTCACACAAACTGTAGAAAGTCATGGTGACAATTTTTTGTGTAACATTATTTTACACTTTTTCAGACTTGAGAGACAAATTTACGCAAAAGAACTTGTGGAGTTTTCTTTTTGTCCCTTTTCAAACTCTCTAAACATGAAAAGGATCGAGTTCTGATCGTCGTTAAACTCGTTAAAACATTAAAATAGTGACAAACTTGTCCATCATGACAAGAATGAGTTTCACCATCGCTAGACTTGTTAAAACATCACATAGTGATGGATTCATATGAAGGGTGGAATTATACTACAAGCATATGTTATCCTCCTCAAGGTTGTTAGAAAATAAAGAGGTACTGGCCAACAATGACTTGGGAAAATGGGAAAATGGGTAAATCACTTTATCGTAGCAAGTCGCTCTTGAACATGAGACTTTCACTTCATCTCTATGACTATTTGGGTTTGGTTATATACTTGATGGTTATCATACCTATGGTCTATCACACCATCCATCACTTTGTTTTTGGGTCAATGCTACCAATTCATTGAGTGTTGCCAACATGTTCAAGGGAAGTCACTCAGTAAACTTCATCCTTTGCAATACTTACAAACCTTCATTTTCATGACTGCCATTCCTGAACCTTGTGTTGTTAGTCAAATTCTGTCTTCAAAATCATTACACATGTTTCATATTGTTGATTGGGGATACATCAAGGCCCTCCTGCGATGAGTCACTTCTTGTCGACATCAGCACATTATCCAAGAATTTGACTTAGAAACACCCTTTCAGTACCTTGAGGCTTGCATACATCAATGGCAAGTTTCTCGCTTTCAAGGATAGGTTGACATCACTGGCCTTCAATCGAAAGACTTTGTATGGTGTTCGATATCAAAATATTCATTCGCACCATGCAGAATGTACTGCAGTACCTTGAGAATCATTATCATTATCAGTGATCTCTCTTGCATCTGTTAATGACTTACATCATTGGCTGGTAATTAGATGGTGTCTTCCCATGTTCGACTTCAGATCACATATTCACATGGTTAGACTCATACTTGAGCGAAAGATTGGACAAGATAGAAGACCCCACATCTAGTTTCATCCTATCATAGACATTTTTGGTCACTGCAACCCCAATCATAAATGTCCATAAAACAAAGGCTCCTAAGTCCCTAAAAGTGTTTCTTCATTCCCTAAAGGAACAAGGTCAGTTGGTTACATCATCTCCCAGAAGTTCTCCACAGAAAACTGCTCAGAACTGGTCAAAACTGTACCATATAGAATGCCTAGTGCAGAGGGTGCAATGCATCTCACCTGCTCAATGTAAAGGGTGCGATGCATGTGAGGTGGAGGATCATAGAATCTTCCACAAAATTCTCCTCTGACACTTGCCTCTCTGAATTCTCCCAGGGATGAGTAAGAGATCATCAATATCCAAGTAGAAGCAAGAACTATCAGAGAGAGGACACTAATCAAAATCCCAGAAGCTGACACACCCCCCTACAATCATCTATATATGGATCCCTCATCATAGAGATCCAGAGGCTGGA
>APFE030579841.1:219474-241314 GCA_000404065.3 Pinus taeda
TACAATCCATGAAATGTGAATGAATGAGTCGATGTCGAACACGTCACAGAATCCTTTGATCGAAGGTCAATGATGCAAACTGTCGTCAAAGGCAAGAAACTTGCCATTGAGGCATGCAGATTCCAAGGTATTGACGATTTCTAGATCATCTTTCTAGACAATGAGTTGGAGTCGATAGAAAGCGGTCCATCATAGGCAAGCCCATAACACGAAATCATAGATCAAGTTTGAAGAAATATATTTGGCAAGAACTAACTCAGGGATGGTCAATGATGGATGACAAATATTTTGTAGGTGAATGGTTTATTTGCATAGACCTCTTGAACACATAACAACACTGCAAATGGCTTGGTGAAAGTTAACCCAAAGCTAATACCCGGAAACCAGCTGAAGACTTTCAATGTGGCTTGATTAACTATTAGGTAGAGGATTTCCCAACCCAGGTGGATAAAAGTGTCGTGTTCAAGAGTGATGGAAAGTTTTTCAAACACAAAATATGACGAACGGGTTCATTTTTCTCTCTTTTCCCTCACCATTTCTGGCAAGTACCTCTTTATTTTTGACAAGCTTGAGGAGGATAACATTTGCTTGGTTATAAGCTCATCCTTTGGATGAGTCCAACTTATTTTAGATTCGAACCCTAAGAAGGAGTGGTCCATTCCTATTTGTAATTGAACAGGTCCTTTACTGTGAAATTTTAACGAGTCCAGTATCGGAGAAACTCAGTGTTTTTCAATTTTAGGAAGTCAAAAGAAAAACCTAAGAAAACTCCATGGTTGTCCTTTTTTGTAAATTTGTGTCTCCCAGGCCCGAAAAAGTATAAAATAATACTTGCGAGAACTGCTTGATCATTATGATCAAGGAATACTTTTCATAATTAGTGCCTTCAATCTGAAAAAGTAAAAAAGCGATCGAAAACACGTTGTTTTATTACCAATATCGAACTTGAAATGACAAAAGTCCGACAATCTTTTCATGTTTATATGGTCGGAAAAGAACTATAAAAGGACCATCTCTTTAATTCCGTTTTAATGAGTCTAAAAAGAAAAACTCTGTAATATTTTCATATTTTACGAGTCAGAAAAGAGCTTAAAGAGGACTCCTAAGTGTTTTTTTATCAAAAATGACCAATTTCACCTGAATACCCAATATTCTACACAAAAACTGCAAACATTACTCATATATGTTTAAAAATAATAAAAATGCACCAAAAATGACATTTTCAGAGTAATTTATTTATTCAAAAAATCTTATAAAAAAGGGCTTTTACAAGTTCATTTTTACTGTTTGCCTTTGGAGTAAAAAGTAAGAGCTTTTGGTAGAAAACTTCCTGTGGAGATTGCGAAATATCCGACCGCTGGAATCTAGAACCGTCTTCTCCAGGTAATCCACATTGTCCCTGACTTGCATTTCATCCGTTTAAACTTTTGTTTTAGGGTTTAGAAATTGATTTTTAGAGGAAAATTAGGGCAAAAAATCGCCCGTGGAAATTGTGCAGGGGCGCCATGTGGCCCCTGCGCACCCCGATGGATGGGTGCAAACCCAGTGGAATGCAGATTTTGAACCCTAGTTTCTTCATTTTTGCCCCATAGAATTTTGGAATGAAAATTCCAATCCACCTAATTTGCAATGTAGGTACACAAGATGCTTGTTTATCGGGAAAGAGAGCATGAGGACGTGGATCAAGCTGCATTACTCCATCCACCTTCATTACAGGCATTGAGAGCATGCGGGCTATTCAAATTTTGGACCATACCTGGCATGAGGGCACAGGTAGACTTTCTACAATGGCTGGTGAACAAATGGAGCATACAGGACCAGTACTTCATTATTGGTGGCAACCAGCTCGAAATCGAGCCAGATGACATATACTTTTTGACTGGTTTGCCCAAGAGAGGTGTGGAGTTATCTCTGTTCAAATCTAAGCCAAGTGGCCAATCTGTCGCTAGTCTCTGACTAGAGTTCTGTAATAACCAGAATCCGGACAAACGGATAGATGTGAAAACCATCTCCCGCCCTAAACTGAAGGTGATTGCTTTTACTGTTACCAGACTCTGCGGGAGCGCAACATTGCATCTAGCTACAGGTTCCCAGATGCGCATGGCAGTAGACTGCTTCTGAGGCACCATCTTCAACTAGTGCGATGCTGTATTGGCCAATGTGAAGGGCCAATTGACTAGGGCGAAGAATGGGCAGCTAAAGAACTTTGGATATGGTTATTTAGTTGTCAGCTTTGCCCTAGAGAGGGTACCTATGCTGGTTCCACAACAACTCACTGTTGAGGCTGGACTTCCCCGAGATCCTCGGGTTATGCGATGGGTTGTAGTCATGGCCCGCCATCCTAAGGACAGTACCAAGGTTGTTCGATTCACACCAGAGTATTTCCGTTGGTTAGAGAACCAACTCTTTATTATTCAAGATTTTCCATACACTGGGATGGATTATCGTGGTGATCCCGACATGGCTCTTCCACCAGGAGAGCCATGGGATGAAAGAGGTAAAATTGTTTTCATCATTTTAATTATATATGTATTTTTTTATTTTTTAAAAATCGTCCCAAAATAATAGTAAAAAGTTTTAAACACAGATGTGGGTCCACGATGACCAGCTGCTCTCCAGCCCTATGATCGAAGACAACCAACTGCCGCAGCACCGGCCCCACAGGACCAATTAGCAGAGACCTTGGCTGAGTTGGAGAGCCATCTAGAGCGCTTGACCGCAGATATTCTGGAGACCAGCATAGATGATATTCCTCTTAGGCTTCAGCGCTATGTGATTAGGGTCCCAGGACCTTTTAGGAGGTTCCTTTGTAGGGTGGCCCGAGTAGTGGTGTCTTATCGGGATCATCACCAGTGATAGGATGATTGCCTTGTAGACTCATTTTTGGATTTTTTATACTATCATTTTTGCCGATCATAAGGTGTTTTTCAGCCTATGATTGAGGACGATGTATATTTTGACACACTCTTATGCTATGCTATATTATTATTATGGTTATCTTGCAAAACATGTTATGAGATGTTTTTAAATTTACTATTTGATTTAATGCAAATGTCTATTTAACATTCGAGAATCAACTGCATCTGTTAATGTATTTAAATATCTTGGAATGTGCTGATATTCTATGTAATCAAATTCTCGTTCCAAAAGACGGACTCTAAAAAATAATCGTAATAGCACTGGATTTCTAATGGCATAAACTCAATTGAGCTGTAATACAACGAGTTTTCAATCTAAATTAACAATCAAACTTCGAATTCCAAATGAAATGGATTCAGATAATAATTCAATCACTACATTGTATTCTGCAATGTTGTTTGTTGTTTGACCGAGGCTTACCCCATGCATAGATACTAGCTCGTCAGAGGGTGAATAGATAACCCAAGTTGCAGAAGAGATGTTTTGTGTACTACGACAAGCGCCATCAGCGAAACCGATGTATGTTTGGAGAGGTGTCGACATCTGCAATATCAAGAGTAAAATCAAGATAAGAAGGAATAATAATGAAAAGCACTCTCTAAAGTAAAACATGCATCCTTAATCTAAGAACACACCAAATTTAGAAAGAAACTAGTCTAAGGAATCTCCACACTAATCGTTTAAGCATAAAGAGACACTATCAAAATCTTCTAGCTCATAGGCCCCTTTTGCCAGCTTTCACTTGACAATATACAGACCATGCCACATGGGTACAAATTTGCCAACCCCTAGCTTATCGTTTGCTTGATCGTAAAGTAAAACTAGGTCTCCTTCAAAAAAATTGCGGGGTGTAACATTCTGATCATACTGAGCTTTAATCCTTTTGGCATGAGTTTCGACAACTAATGCAGCATTACGTCGATTATCATCTAATTGAGCTAAGTATAATAGATGTTTTTCCTCTTCAGAAGTGGCTGGTAATAATTGCACGATAATTTGTAATGACGGGATTTCACATTCAATGGGCAATACTGCCTCTAAACCGTAAACTAGTTGAAAGGGAGTAAAACCTGTTGATGATTTGATTGAGGTTCGGTATGCCCAAAGTGCCGAAAATAACATGTTATGCCAATTCGACCGATGAATCCCAATGATTCATCGGATCATGGTGACTAGAACTTTATCGACTACTTCAACCAGACCATTTTCCTGTGGGTAATAAGGTGTGGAACTATCATGACGCAGGCCAAGCTGATCTGTAAGTTCAGTCATCATGATGTTTCGAAAATGACTCCCATGGTCAGTGATTATCGCTTGGGGAACACCAAACCTAGCAATTATATGGTTGAAAACAAAAATCACAGCAGTTTTTCCGTCTGCCAAAAATGTAGGCATCGCCTCGACCCACTTGGTAAATTAATCTACCGCAAGGATGATATACGCATGCCCCCCGGCCGAGTCAGGGTTACATGCAATAAAATCGATACCCCATTTTGCGAATGGACCAACGACAATGATAGGGTGGAGAGGAGCAGGAGGAGCACGCATCTTACGATCAAATATTTGGCAATTGTGGCATTTCTGGACCCAAGATCGGTCTCCGACTAGAGTTTTGTAATAACTAGAATCTGGACAAACGGATAGATGTGAAAACCATCTCCTGCCCTGAACTAAAGGTGATTGCTTTTACTGTTATCAGACTCTACGGGAGCACAACATTGCATCTAGCTACAGGTTCCCAAATGCGCATGGCAGTACACTGCTTCCGAGGCACCATCTTCAACTGGTGCGATGCTGTATTGGCCAATGTGAAGGGCCAATTGACTAGGGCGATGAATGGGCAGCTAAAGAACTTTGGATATGGTTATTTAGAACTCTAGTCGGAGACTAGCGACAGATTGGCCACCTAGCCTAGATCCGAACAGAGATAACTCCGCGCCTCTCTTGGGCAAGCCAGTCAAAAAGTATATGTCATCCAGCTCGATTTCGAGCCAGTTGCCACCAATAATGAAGCACTGGTCCTGTATGCTCCACCTGTTCACCGGCCATTGTAGAAAGTCTACCTGTGCCCTCATGCTAGGTATGGTCCAAAATTTGAATAGCCCGCACGCTCTCATTGCCTGTAATGAAGGTGGATGGAGTAATGCAGCTTGATCCACGTCCTCGTGCTCTCTTTCCCTCCAAACAAGCATCTTGTGTACCTACATTGCAAAATAGGTGGATTAGAATTTTCATTCCAAAATTCTATGGGGAAAAATGAAGAAACTAGGGTTCAAAATCTGCATTCCGCGGGGTTTGCACCCATCCCTTTAGAGACAGTGCGTAGGTGCGCACTTCTCCTTAAGGATAGGTGCGGCACCCCGACTTTTCTATGTGCACAGAAAAATCGGGGTGTGCAGGAGCCACATGGCACCCCTGCGCAACTGCCGCGAGCAATTTTTTTCCCTAATTTTCCTCTAAAAATGAATTTTAAAACCTAAAACATAATTTTAAACAGATGAAATTCAAGTCAGGGACAATGTGTATTACTTGGAGAAGACGGTTCTCGATTCCAGCGGTTGGATTTTTTGCAATTTCCACAGGAAGTTTTCTACCAAAAGATCTTACTTTTTACTCCAAAGGCAAATGGTAAAAATGAACTTGTAAAAGCCCTTTTTATAAGATTTCTTGAATAAATAAATTACATTTATTTATTTTTTACTTTGAAAAGGTCATTTTTGGTGCATTTTTATTATTTTTAAACAGATATGAGTAATGTTTGCAGTTTTTGTGCAGAATATTGGGTATTTAGGTGAAATTGGTCATTTTCGACAAAAAACACATAGGAGTCCTCTTTAAGCTCTTTTCTGACTCGTAAAATATGAAAAGATTGCCGAGTTTTTCTTTTTAGACTCATTAAAACGGAATTAAAGAGACGGTCCTTTTATAGCTCTTTTCTGATCGTATAAACATGAAAAGATTGCCAGACTTTTGTTGTTTCAAGTTCGATATTGGTAATAAAATGATGTGTCTTATTTCGCTTTTTTACTTTTTCAGATTGAAGGCACTAATTATGAAAAGTACTCATTGATCATAATGATCAAGCGGTTCTCTCAAGTATTATTTTATATTTTTTCGGGCCTGGGAGACACAAATTTACGAAAAAGGACAACCATGGAGTTTTCTTAAGTTTTTCTTCTGACTCCCTAAAATTAAAAAACGTCGAGTTTCTCCTATACTGGGCTTGTTAAAATTGCACAGTAAAGGACCTATTCAATTACAAACAGGAATAGACCACTCCTTCTTAGGGTTCAAATCTAAACTAAGTTGGACTCATCCGAAGGATGAGCTTATAACCAAGCAAATGTTATCCTCCTCAAGCTTGTCAAAAATAAAGAGGTACTTGCCAGAAATGGTGCGGAAAAGAGAGAAAAATGAACCCGTTCATCATACTTTGTGTTTGAAAAACTTTCCATCACTCTTGAACATGACACTTTTATCCACCTGGGTTGGGAAATTCTTTACCTAACAGTTAATCAAGTCACATTGAAAGTCTTCAGCTGGTTTCTGGGTATTAGCTTTGGGTTAACTGTCACCAAGCCATCTGCAGTGTCATTATGTGTTCAAGAGGTTTGTGCAAATAAACCATTCACCTGCAAAATATTTGTCATCCGTCATTGACCATCCTTGAGTTAGTTCTTGCCAAATATATTTCTTCAAACTTGATCTATGATTTCGTGTTATGGGCTTGCCTATGACGGATCGCTTTCTATCGGCTCCAACTCATTATCTAGAAAGATGATCTAGAGATTGGCAGTACCTTGGAATCTGCATGCCGCAATGGCAGGTTTCTCGCCTTTGACGATAGGTTGCATCATTGACCTTCGATCAAAGGATTCTGTGATGTGTTCCACATCGACTCATTCATTCACATTTCATGGATTGTACTGAGATCTTTGAGGGCCATTGACATTACTAGTGGTTCCTCTCACACTTGTTAACAATTTACATCATTGATTGATAATCAAGTGGATTCTACCATGTTCGTCTTCGACACATTCATTCACATGGATAGAATCGCACTAGTTCAAGAAGTAGAAATGAAGACCCTGGATCTAGTTTCCACCATCCACGCTGCGAGGAATTTTGTTATCATTATATAGTGGACTATTCATAAATAGATGGTTGCGCCCATACTGTGTCCATATGTTCCTACTTGTGGTGTAGTACAAAATCATTCCTGTATCAGAGCAGTTTTAGATAGTTCTTAGTCAGTTTTGATCTGAGCATGGGAATGCCTATCTCAGCAATGATACTTTCACATATATATATATATATTTTGTGTTGAATTTTTTTATAGGTTCGACCGAGGTATCCATAGGAAGATCCTTGAAATGATAAAGTCCTTCACTCTTCTTAGATGATAAAAAAAAAACATCCTCATCTACTACAGACTTCGCACTTTAGGGGGCAATCTGTTACACAAAAAATTGTCACCATGACTTTCTACAGTTTGTGTGAGTCCATCAACACTCATACATATCTTCTTTGCGAGTATTGAGCCTTAGCTCTTCATGTCAAGCCTTGAAAATGGGAGAAAGACCTTAAAAATATCTCAAATCCTGGTTTCGCACTTTCTCCTAGCATTGCCTACGGTGCCGCACCCAATGGTCATCTTTCCTGCGAACCTGACCGCTCTGTCTATTGAGTAATGGGTGAAAACCCCTGTAAAAGTTAAAAAGGCATGAGTTCATTCTTAAAAACTTATCTTGGGTCACTTCTAGACACTTCTAGAAGGAATATTGCGCTGGCAAGTCCGCTCCACCTTGGTTCATCCATTCCATAACTAAGGGAGCTAACTCCATGATATGAGGTGCTTATCCCATTAAAGGAGGGACTTATCCCTTCAATGGTGGACCTCCAACTTCCTCCATTTGCACTATAAATTCATGCATTGGGCTAGTTGTAGGGGAGGTTGAAAGCTGAAGATTCTTGAGGGTAGATGATGCTGGAAACTAGACTTCCTTTTTGAGCTTGTGAGAGGAGAGATCACATACCTTTCATGTCATTTGGGAAGTGAGTGAGGCTTGTCAAAGTAGAGGAGACTCCTGCTGGACCCTGGAAAGAACTTGTGCAACATCAAGGCAAAGGTTGTAAGGTTCTTTTATTCATAAAGTTAATACAATCAAGGTTGTTTTTCTCAATGAACTGTCTCTAATGGTTTATTTTATGAGCTCCTCGATCTTCATAATGAACATGTTTTATTATACGTAGGTATGCTTTGATGTGTGTTTTTTTGTGTATGCAGTTTATTAAAAAGGAACTGCTTGGAGCTGTTGGGATAAAACTGTCACAAACAAGCGTTGGACCGAGGTAGGGTCTGTTACACCTCTTAGTGTTCATTTATGAATTGAAAAATGTTTAAAGAAAAGTAGATTTTCTTGTGCTGTTTGTTGCTAGATATCATTCGATACTAGGGAGATCGATCTTGGTTATTACACAAAAAATTGTCACCATGACTTTCTACAGTTTGTGTGAGTCCATCAACACTCATATATACCTCCTTTGCATGTCTTGAGCCTCAGCTCTTCATGTCAAGCCTTGAAAATGGGAGAAAGACCTTCAAAATATCTCAAATCCTGGTTTCGCACTTTCTCCTAACATTGCCTGCGGTGCCGCACCCAATGGTCATCTTTCCTACGAACCTGACCGCTCTGTCTATTGAGTAATGGGTGCGAACCCTTGTAAAAGTTAAAAAGGCGCGAGTTCATTCTTAAAAACTCATCTTGGGTCACTTTTAGACACTTCTAGAAGGAATATTGCGCTGGCAAGTCCACTCCACCTTGGTTCATCCATTCCATAACTAAGGGAGCTAACTCCATGATATGAGGTGCTTCTCCCATTGAAGGAGGGACTTATCCCTTCAATGGTGGACCTGCAACTTCCTCCATTTTCACTATAAATTCATGCATTGGGATGGTTGTAGGAGAGGTTGAAAGCTGAAGATTCTTGAGGGTAGATGTTGCTGGAAACTGGACTTCCTTTTTGAGCTTGTGAGAGGAGAGATCAAATACCTTTCATGTCATTTGGGAAGTGAGTGAGGCTTGTCAAAGTAGAGGAGACTCCTGCTGGACCCTGGAAAGAACTTGTGCAACATCAAGGCAAAAGTTGTAAGGTTCTTTTATTCATAAAGTTAATACAATCAAGTTTGTTTTTCTCAATGAACTGTCCCTAATGGTTTATTTTATGAGCTCCTTGATCTTCATAATGAACATTTTTTATTATACGCAGGTATGCTTTGATGTGTGTTTGTTTGTGTATGCAGGTTATTAAAAAGGAATTGCTTGGAGCTGTTGGGATAAAATTGTCACAAACAAGCGTTGGACCGAGGTAGGGTCTGTTACACCTCTTAGTGTTCATTTATGAATTGAAACATGTTTATAGAAAAGTAGATTTGCTTGTGCTCTTTGTTGCTAGATATCATTCGATACTAGGGAGATCGGTCTTGTCCGCAAGAACGATTTATCCGGCCAACAAATTAGCGAATTCCGCTGGGGATTTGGTTTGGTTTGGTTTTTTATTTGTCTTTGCTTTGACTTGAGAAACTTGAGTTTTGGTTTTTGGTTTTGCCTTGATGTGTGTGAGTTTGGGTACTGGTTAGATCCTGGTTGGATTTTTATTTTTGAAATTTTGGAAGAGGACTGCACCCTTTGAGTTAGTTACAGTGCGGACCTCTCCGCACTGTTATAGTATAACACAGAGCGACACCGCACCTGGTTCTACTGGGGGCCTACGGACCCTGTCAAAAGTTTGAAAAACCTAAGATCCATCTACCCAGTTAGGTTAAGTTTTTGTCCATAGCTGTTGGTATATGCCCAGACCTGCATTTGTCTTGAGAAAAGTTCCTTGTGAGTTAGTTTTCACTGGCATTCTCGTTTGAAGTGATTTTCTAAAAAGTTTTGCTTGTTGGATTGATTTTTTCTTGGTCTTCGTAGTAGCTCAGAGATCCGAAGCCTTAGAGCCTTAGATCACCCTGGTCTCTCTGGTCTTCTTGTTGAGTTTGAATAGCTTATGAAATCTATCCGTGAAGAGATCTAGATCCCATTTGTCTCTTTTACAAAACTTTGATTAAACTTGATTAAAAGTTTTGAATTTCATTTTTTATTAAAACATAATTGGATGTTTTTTATTAGTTTGTTGAGTTGAACAAATTGATCCTTAGTTAGCTGAAAGACTAAGTTGAACATCCTCAAAAACATTTCAAGTTTCTTTTCAATCCATTTTTCATTTAGATCTCAAGATTAGATCACAGTTTTGAGTTTTTCATAGAAATTATAGAAGCTTGTTGAAAAATTTGTTTTCAATAGTTTTTTAGAGTTTTTCTAGATATCTTAAAAGCTCTCTTAAAAGAATTGTTTATTCTTGTAGTTGTTGATTGTTGAAAAGCAAATGGATTTTCCGTGAGCGTGATTAGTAGTCTCGTTTTTAAAGTTCTTTGAAAAAGACAAAAAAGTTTCCTTTCAATTGTATGTTAAGAGAAAGATTTGATTTTCAAAGCATTGCATTTTTCACTCTTCCTTAGCTAGAAATTCATTGAAAAGGAAAATGAACTGTTATCATTTTAGGTGCATTTTTTAGTGTTTTGGAGTCGAGTCTTCATACCAAAAAGTTTCATCTCCGTGCCCATTGACTTAAGAAACAAACAATAAAATTAACGCTTAATTAAAATCCATCTAGCAATCCTTTTATTTTCTAGGGCTCTTTTCACCAACATAGCTTAGGCTAGTATCTTGGAGTAGGGAGTAATTAACTCTCCAAGATAGTTTAAACAAACAAGTAGTCGATCTTGCGGTAGGGAGAAATTCCAATTGTTACATCTATGCTCTGGGAAAGCTCCTCTTAAAGGAGAAGCACGAGATCATATCTGAACCAGTGTGGGAATCAATCCTTTCTCATTGGGAACAATAGAAGATATTCACGTATTAAAAATGGTAAACCTCGGATTGACCATTGTCGAGGAGCCTGGGGTCATTTGTTGGTAAACCTTGGATTATGTCAAGGAACCTTCAAGGGGATTGAGCTCATTACTCTTCCCTTGCGTGCGTATTGGATCGTACACTGTTCTCCCAGGTATATTTGTTTCTGTTGGTAACCTTAGTGACCATAATCTTTAGGATTCTTTCCTAGGTGACGGTGGAGGGAAGATCCCACTGTACTTGGAGCAGACGTCGACTAGACTCACTTGCACTCTTTGGGGGGTTATCTTCACTCGAGACGGTTATAGTGAAGAAACTTGTGCCAGTCTGTTTCATTAAGCAGGTTGACAGGGTAACTGTTCCAACCGCCATTTCTGTATTGAATTCTGTGACGTTGGATTTCATCACCAACTAGTGTTTTCGATCCAGAAAGATACTGTTTGTGTGCAGTTTGATCTCCTAGATTTATTAAGCGTGTGCTTCAAATTGTTTGGTTCTTTAGAGACTTTAGGTTATTTTCTTTGTTTTTGTGTGAAATAATTAAATAATTAATTGTGGCCGAATTACTGAGACAATCCCGTCGACTGTGGGGGCAGCCTCCCGAATTTACATCGAGTCAACTTGAAGGGTTGCGAGCCCTTGTCACACCTAGTGAAAGTAGGGTTGGGTCGTCGGAGGCTGGAGAGTCTTCGTTAATTATACATCCTGATCATCTAGTGCAACCAATAGAAAATATTTCTGAACCTATTTCATTTTCTGAGGTTACTGGTAGTATCACTCCTACTAGCTCATTAGCCGAAGAACCTGAAATCTCTGAACCTAAGACTGAACCTGCTGCTACTCCATCTTCAGGATTTGCTTCTCCTGTTTCTAGTGGTCCTAATTCACCCAGAGTAGAAAATATCATTACCGAGAATCTTCCTTCTGGACTCATTTCCATTGAAGAAATTGTAAGTTCGAGTCCGAACAAAGGTATAAGCATCCCCGAAAATCAATCGACTATTGAACTTAGGGAGCGTGAATCCATTTTCTATAGTCCCATTAGAGGTGACGCTTAGTATATTTCATTGACCAATTTCTTAGGAAATCCAGGTCTCGCATCTTCACCACCTCGATTTCCTTTCCATCCAACACCGTGAGGTTATTATCCTCCTTTGAATATATCGAGACAGTCATCCTTGTTTTCTCAAACGCCAGAAATTTTTTTACATGCCGGTCCTTCTGTTCCTCCTGCGTATCAGTCTTTATCTGGTACATTTTTAGGAGCATCTAATCAACCCATCGAATATGCAGTATCTCCTGGTCATAACAGAACGAAACCGTTAAGTGTCGAAGAGATTCTTATGATGTCTGGTACTACTCCTAATTCGCAACCTCAAGGTAGTTCAATACCATCTGGGGTGGCAGGCGCAAGGTACTCAAATACCACCTGGGGCGCAACCTCAAGGTAGTTCATTACCGCCTGGGGGGCAACCTCAAGGACAGTATGTCCCTATGGGACAATATTTTCCTCAAGGTCAACCCCAGTAAAATATGTACCTCAAGGTCAACCCCAGTATCAATATGTGCCTCAAGGTCAATACCAACCTCAAGGTCAATACCAACCCCAAGGTCAGTACCAACCTCAAGGTCAATATGACCTCAAGGTCTTTAACCACCTTCAAGTCAATCATTTGTTCAAGGACCCGGAAATGTATCGTATAATTATCAATCTGACACTCAACCTGGTTTTGGTCCTCAATATGATCAACCAGTTATGGGTCCATACCCCGGAATGAACGTGGTGTGGGATCAACAGACTCCGCAACCCAGTGTGCAGTTGTCATCTCAATCTGGACAGTCTTTTGTTTCTAGTTTACCCCAGCAACCTGTCTAGCATATTACTCAAACTGCTACACCTGGGGTAGCTCATCATTCTGGGCCTAGTTCACCTCGAACTCCGTCCTGAACGTCTACTGCAACTGTTGTGGCCTCTGTTAAATCCACTCCACCCATTTCTAGAGTATCAACGACTCAAGTTTCTACTGCTCCTGTATCAACTCCTCAGGCCTCTTTACCCCAATCTTGACCTACAATCTAGACTTTGGTTTTCATGCCTGTAGGAAAACCTGGGCCGAGTACAGTTGTCACAAGTCAACCTTAATTTACTTATCAACCGTACCAGGGATAGTACCAATTCGGCCCTACTGTGCAGAACCCTGCTTATCAGTATCAACCGTACCCTGGGTATACATATCAACAACCTCAACAACCCCAGTATGGTCCAGTTAATCTTGGTTTTCCAGGACGATATAATATCCCAAATGCGAATCCGATACCTAGTTATCCTCGATATCCTCCTCCTGGGGCTGGTCTTATGACCCCAATTTTTCGGGATTCGAACCGTCAGTTACCGTTTATAGCAACTTTGGATTTGCCTGACTTGTCATGCCTTATGAATGATGCCATTAATTATCTTCCGTTTTGGCCACCAATGCCGAATAAGTTGCCCAATGATATACCAAAGTTTGAGAGGAAGTCAGGAGAAGATCCATCTAATCATGTGATGACTTACCATCTCTGGTGTGCATCGAATTCCATTATAGATGATTCAATTCGTCTTCGTCTTTTTCAACGCACTTTGATTGGCCTTGTAGCCAAGTGGTACATTGAGTTGCCATGAGGCTCTTTTTACAATTTTAGTCAGTTAGCCACTTCCTTCCTTACTCATTTTCAGCTGCCAGTCCGATATGACAATGTCACAGAAGTATCAACTTCATTAAAATAGTCGACGTCCACATATATTTTAGACCATATTCATGAATGGTGGCGTCGACGTCGTTTAGTGAAAGTTTTTATCCCGGACCAAATTTTGGCAGAATGGTTTGTAAAATCATTATTACCCAAAATAACTAAATATGTAGCCAAGGCAGGAGTAGTTACCGAAGAGCAAGTAATTTCTCAAGCCTAGTACCTTGACTTAGTTTATACACAGTCAGGTACGTTACACGAGAAAATCCCTAACCTTCCGAAACAAAATCAAATAGTTGCACCTCCCTTAGGGTCTCATGCTGCTGACGGTATGATTGGTACTATTAATACCAATAGTAAGAATAAATCCTCCAAGAATTCTTCTCCTATTATAACATTACCAGATTCCCCGAAGGGAGAATCTTCACCTGAAATTTCTGCCGATGTTCATGTCGTAGAATCATCTACGACCAAAACAAAATCTAACGGTAAGAAGAAACGCAAGAAAAAGAATAAGCAAAATTCGAAGGATAAATCCGATAAAATTGAATCTACTGACGAGAAATGTAAACCTCACTATCCTTGTCTCATCTGCGATGAGGAGCATTTTACACGAGATTGTCCACATCATGCCGAGGTTGCGAAAATCGTCAAAGGTTCGCAAACACCTGCGATTTTGAAGGATCCGCTTCCAAGTCAAGATAGTAAGATGATAGGTTCTTCCTCTAGTGCCTCGAAAGAGCCCATAATGATGATGTCACATGTCAGGATTGCGACACGATCGCAATATTATGGAAGTAAGAATCCTCTTGGTGGTAAGGAAGCAGAATCTTCTAATTCCAATCCACCAACCTCAGCTCCGTCAAGTTCCGATTCGCTACAGATCGAGAAACCAAATCCCAATTTAGTAATCAAACCGTCGCTAAGGGTATCCTTTGAAAGTCAGCTTTCAATCCACATGTGAGAGCTGCTCAGAACTATAACATTGTTGAAGATTTAGTTGTTTAACCTTCAGCAATGTCGGCTTTGAAAGTGCTACAATCTTGTCCAGCACAGCGTAAAATGCTATTTTCGGCTATAGGAGCTGTTGATTTTTAGGACTCAAACCTCATAGTCTTTGATTTAGAAAATAGTACACCTCGTTTACCTCATCAAATGGCTTTCTAGATTCCAGTGTTAGTCAAAAACAGACCTTGTTTTAGGACTGTGATTGACGAGGGAGCTTCCACGTGTATTATGTCGATACAGTGTTGGAAAACCCTTGGTTCTCCTACGCTTAATCAATCCCTGATGATTATGAAGGCCTTTGATGGCTGAGCGTTTCATCCTTATGGCATTTTGCAGGACTTACCTATAGGGGTTGAAGGAAAAATTGTTAATCTATATGGTGAGGTTGTTGATGCCCCTCTAGATTACAACCTTCTTTTGGGTCGTAGCTGGTCTTATGCCATGACTGCTATTGTTTCATCGGTCTTTCGGCTTATTAAGTTCCCACGCAATGGAAAGATCGTTACAATAGACCAATTAACTTACTTTTCGTCCGACCCATCCTCTACTGAGAGTATTCAACATGTTGGTAAAACCGCTATCCCTTATAAGGATGTTGGAGTAGGATTAGTTAAAGATTCGGGTTTACTCGGAACTTTTTCATTTCCTCCTCCCAACATACCGTCTCCTTTCGTAACCATTCATATGATTTCATTAGAATCCATTATTCTTGACGATCCTTGGATTGTTCCATTCGATCCGGAGGTGGACTCTCTTAGCGATGCCATGCCTTTGAGTCCCTTTGAAGTTTCTTATTAGGCAGTACAGTCGTTTTCTGACTCAAGTTCAACCAGCCTTGATCTAGTGAATGAGATCCATGGAAAATCACTTTCAATCTCAACCTCAAAGTCAACAACCTTTTCAGAAATTGTTCACACCGATGAACAAATTCAGGAACTATTGTATGTTGATGCATTACCATGGGAAGATCTTCATCATCGGTCTTCGATTTTACCTGAGATTGATCATTTTGAAAATGATTTTTCATCTATTTTTACCGCTGAATATGTCAAAGAACCGCAAAATCCATTGAAACATCCTGATTCTGAACAAAATTTAGCCAATATTTCTCGAACGGTTCCTATCGCCATTTCAGTCAAACCTGGGATTGTTGAAAACATTCACATAGGTGCTTCTTGTACGGACACTAAAGTCGACACATATAAAGCCCTATTTCAATAATTCCATGATGTGTTTGCCTGGTCCTATGAAGAAATGCCAGGAATTGATCCTTCAATCGTTGTTCATGAGATCAAAACCTACCTGGATGCTAAACCCATCCGGTAACGGTTGCGTCAAATACACCCACGAAAAGTTGCTGCTATCAAGACAAAATTTGAGAAATTACTTAAAGCATGTTTCATTTATCCAATTCCTTTTACGGATTGGGTATCGAATATTGTTCCAGTTACTAAAAAATAAGGGACGATAAGAATATGCATCGACTATAGGGATATTAATCGTGCTTGTCTCAAGGACAATTATCCCACACCCTATATCGATCAAATTATCGATGATTGTGCCGACAGTGAAATTTTCTCCTTTATGGATGGCTTTTTTTATTACAATCAAATTAACATTCTACCTGTCGATCAACCAAAAATGGCATTCATCTGTCCATGGGGGACATTTGCTTATAGCAAGTTACCTTTTGGATTGAAGAACGTCGGAGCAACTTTTCAAAGGGCAATGCCTTATGTGTTTCATGACATCAAGCACATTTTGCAGCCTTATCTCGATGATTTACCAGCTCATTCATTACGCAGAGCCGACCATCTCACTCACTTACGAGCAATTTTCATGAGATGTAGGCATTATCGAATTAGGCTGAATCCGCACAAGTGTGTTTTCTGTATAGAAACAGGTCGTTTACTGGGATTTGTTGTATCCAAAGCTAGCATTCGTGTCGATCCTTCGACGATCGAAGCCATTGTCAAGTTACCACCTCCTTCGACACTTCGCCTACTCGAGAGTTCGCAAAAAATGGACCGAGGTAGGGTCTGTTACACCTCTTAGTGTTCATTTATGAATTGAAACATGTTTAGAGAAAAGTAGATTTTCTTGTGATGTTTGTTGCTAGATATCATTCGATACTAGGGAGATCGATCTTGGTTATTACACAAAAAATTGTCACCATGACTTTCTATAGTTTGTGTGAGTCCATCAACACTCATACATACCTCCTTTGCATGTCTTGAGCCTCAGCTCTTCATGTCAAGCTTTGAAAATGGGAGAAAGACCTTCAAAATATCTCAAATCCTGGTTTCGCACTTTCTCCTAACATTGCCTGCGGTGCCGCACCCAATGGTCATCTTTCCTACGAACCTGACCGCTCTATCTATTGAGTAATGGGTGCGAACCCTTGTAAAAGTTAAAAAGGCGTGAGTTCATTCTTAAAAACTCATCTCGGGTCACTTCTAGACACTTCTAGAAGGAATATTGCGCTGGCAAGTCCACTCCACCTTGATTCATCCATTCCATAACTAAGGGAGCTAACTCCATGATATGAGGTGCTTCTCCCATTGAAGGAGGGACTTATCCCTTCAATGGTGGACCTGCAACTTCCTCCATTTTCACTATAAATTCATGCATTGGGCTGGTTGTAGGAGAGGTTGAAAGCTGAAGATTCTTGAGGGTAGATGTTGCTGGAAACTAGACTTCCTTTTCGAGCTTGTGAGAGGAGAGATCACATACCTTTCATTTCATTTGGGAAGTGAGTGAGGCTTGTCAAAGTAGAGGAGACTCCTGCTGGACCCTGGAAAGAACTTGTGCAACATCAAGGCAAAAGTTGTAAGGTTCTTTTATTCATAAAGTTAATACAATCAAGTTTGTTTTTCTCAATGAACTGTCCCTAATGGTTTACTTTATGAGCTCCTTGATCTTCATAATGAACATTTTTTATTATACGCGGGTATGCTTTGATGTGTGCTTGTTTGTGTATGCAGGTTATTAAAAAGGAATTGCTTGGAGCTGTTGGGATAAAACTGTTACAAACAAGCGTTGGACCGAGGTAGGGTCTGTTACACCTCTTAGTGTTCATTTATGAATTGAAACATGTTTAGAGAAAAGTAGATTTTCTTGTGCTCTTTGTTTCTAGATATCATTCGATACTAGGGAGATCGGTCTTGTCCGCAAGAACGATTTATCCGGCCAACAAATTAGCGACTCCGCTGGGGATTTGGTTTGGTTTGGTTTTTTATTTGTCTTTGCTTTGACTTGAGAAACTTGAGTTTTGGTTTTTGGTTTTGCCTTGATGTGTGTGAGTTTGGGTACTGGTTAGATCCTGGTTGGATTTTTATTTTTGAAATTTTGGAAGAGGACTGCACCCTTTGAGTTAGTTACAGTGCGGACCTCTCCGCACTGTTATAGTATAACACAGAGCGGCACCACACCTGGTTCTACTGGGGGCCTGCGGACCCTGTCAAAAGTTTGAAAAACCTAAGATCCATCTACCCAGTTAGGTTTAGTTTTTGTCCATAGTTGTTGGTATATGCCCAGACCTACATTTGTCTTGACAAAAGTTCCTTGTGAGTTAGTTTTCACTGGCATTCTCGTTTGAAGTGATTTTCTAAAAAGTTTTGCTTGTTGGATTGATTTTTTCTTGGTCTTCGTAGTAGCTCAGAGATCTGAAGCCTTAGAGCCTTAGATCACCCTGGTCTCTCTGGTCTTCTTGTTGAGTTTGAATAGCTTATTAAATCTATCCGTGAAGAGATCTAGATCCCATTTGTCTCTTTTACAAAACTTTGATTAAACTTGATTAAAAGTTTCGAATTTCATTTTTTATTAAAACATAATTGGATGTTTTTTATTAGTTTGTTGAGCTGAACAAATTGATCCTTAGTTAGCTGAAAGACTAAGTTAAACATCCTCAAAAACATTTCAAGTTTCTTTTCAATCCATTTTTCGTTTAGATCTCAGGATTAGATCACAGTTTTGAGTTTTTCATAGAAATTATAGAAGCTTGTTGAAAAAATTGTTTTCAATAGTTTTTTAGAGTTTTTCTAGATATCGTAAAAGCTCTCTTAAAAGAATTGTTTATTCTTGTAGTTGTTGATTGTTGAAAAGCAAATGGATTTTCCGTGAGCGTGATTAGTAGTCTCGTTTTTAAAGTTCTTTGAAAAAGACAAAAAAGTTTCATTTCAATTGGATGTTAAGAGAAAGATTTGATTTTCAAAGCATTGCATTTTTCACTCTTCCTTAGCTCGAAATTCATTGAAAAGGAAAATGAATTGTTATCATTTTAGGTGCATTTTTTAGTGTTTTGGAGTCGAGTCTTCATACCATAAAGTTTCATCTCCGTGCCCATTGACTTAAGAAACAAACAATAAAATTAACGCTTAATTAAAATCCATCTAGCAATCTTTTTATTTTCTAAGGCTCTTTTCACCAACATAGCTTAGGCTAGTATCTTGGAGTAGGGAGTAATTAACTCTCCAAGATAGTTTAAACAAACAAGTAGTCGATCTTGCGGTAGGGAGAAATTCCAATTGTTACATCTATGCTCTGGGAAAGCTCCTCTTAAAGGAGAAGCACGAGATCATATCCGAACCAGTGTGGGAATCAATCCTTTCTCATTGGGAACGATAGAAGATATTCACGTATTAAAAACGGTAAACCTCGGATTGACCATTGTCGAGGAGCCTGGGGTCATTTGCTGGTAAACCATGGATTATGTCAAGGAACCTTCAAGGGGATTGAGCTCATTACTCTTCCCTTGCGTGCGTATTGGATCGTAGACTGTTCCCCCAGGTATATTTGTTTCCGTTGGTAACTTTAGTGACCATAATCTTTAGGATTCTTTCCTAGGTGACGGTGGAGGGAAGATCCCACTGTACTTGGAGTAGACGTCGACTAGACTCACTTGGACTCTCTGGGGGATTATCTTCACTCGAGACGGTTATAGTGAAGAAACTTGTGCCAGTCTGTTTCATCAAGCAGGTTGATGGGGTAACTGTTCCAACCGCCATTTCTGTATTGAATTCTGCGACGTTGGATTTCATCACCAACTAGTGTTTTCGATCCAGAAAGATACTGTTTGTATGCGGTTTGATCTCCTAGATTTATTAAGCATGTGCTTCAAATTGTTTGGTTCTTTAGAGACTTTAGGTGATTTTCTTTATTTTTGTGTGAAGTAATTAAATAATTAATTGTGGCTGAATTACTGAGACAATCCCGTCGGCTGTGGGGGCAGCCTCCCGAATTTACATCGAGTCAATTTGAAGGGTTGCGAGCCCTTGTCACACCTAGTGAAAGTAGGGTTGGGTCGCCGGAGGATGGAGAGTCTTCGTTAATTATACATCCTGATCATCTAGTGCAACCAATAGAACATATTTCTGAACCTATTTCATTTTCTGAGGTTACTGGTAGTATCACTCCTACTAGCTCATTAGCCGAAGAACCTGAAATCTCTGAACCTAAGACTAAACCTGCTGCTACTCCATCTTCAGGATTTGCTTCTCCTGTTTCTAGTGGTCCTAATTCACCCAGAGTAGAAAATATCATTACCGAGAATCTTCCTTCTGGACTCATTTCCATTGAAGAAATTGTAAGTTCGAGTCCGAACGAAGGTATAAGCATCCCCGAAAATCAACCGACTATTGAACTTAGGGAGCGTGAATCCATTTTCTATAGTCCCATTAGAGGTGACGCTTGGTATATTTCATTGACCAATTTCTTAGGAAATCCAGGTCTCGCATCTTCACCACCTCAATTTCCTTTCCATCCAACACCGTGAGGTTATTATCCTCCTTTGAATATGTCGAGACAGTCATCCTTGTTTTCTCAGACGCCAGAAATTTTTTTACATGCCAGTCCTTCTATTCCTCCTGGGTATCAGTCTTTATCTGGTACATTTTCAGGAGCATCTCCTCAACCCATCGAATATGCAGTATCTCCTGGTCATAACGGAACGAAATCGTTAAGTGTCGAAGAGATTCTTATGATGTCTGGTACTACTAATTCGCAACCTCAAGGTAGTTCAATACCATCTGGGGGGGCAGCCGCAAGGTACTCAAATACCACCTGGGGCGCAACCTCAAGGTAGTTCATTACCGCCTGGGGGGCAACCTCAAGGACAGTATGTCCCTACGGGAAAATATTTTCCTCAAGGTCAACCCCAGTAAAATATGTACCTCAAGGTCAACCCCAGTATCAATATGTGCCTCAAAGTCAATACCAACCTCAAGGTCAATACCAACCCCAAGGTTAGTACCAACCTCAAGGTCAATATCAACCTCAAGGTCTTTAACCACCTTCAAGTCAATCATTTGTTCAAGGACCCGAAAATGTATCGTATAATTATCAATCTGACACTCAACCTGGTTTTGGTCCTCAATATGATCAACCAGTTATGGGTCCATACCCCGGAATGAACGTGGTGTGGGATCAACAGAGTCCGCAACCCAGTGTGCAGCTGTCATCTCAATCTGGACAGACTTTTGTTTCTGGTTCACCCCAGCAACCTGTCCAGCCTACTACTCAAACTGCTACACCTGGGGTAGCTCATCATTCTGGGCCTAGTTTACCTCGAACTCCGTCCTGAACGTCTGCTGCAACTGTTGTGGCCTCTGTTCAATCCACTCCACCCATTTCTAGAGTATCAACGACTCAAGTTTCTACTACTCCTGTATCAACTCCTCAGGCCTCTTTACCCCAATCTTGACCTACAATCTAGACTTTGGTTTCCATGCCTATAGGACAACCTGGGCCGAGTACGGTTGTCACAAGTCAACCTTAATTTACTTATCAACCGTACCAGGGGTAGTACCAATTTGGCCCTGCTGTGTAGAACCCTGCTTATCAGTTTCAACCATACCCTGGGTATACATATCAACAACCTCAACAACCCCAGTATGGTCCGGTTAATCTTGGTTTTCCAGGACGATATAATATCCCAAATGCGAATCCGATACCTAGTTATCCTCGATATCCTCCTCCTGGGGCTGGTCTTATGACCCCAATTTTTCGGGATTCGAAGCGTTAGTTACCGTTTATAGCAACTTTGGATTTGCCTGACTTGTCATGCCTTATGAATGATCCCATTAACTATCTTCCATTTTGGCCACCAATGCCAAATAAGTTGCCCAGTGATATACCAAAGTTTGAGAGGAAGTCAGGAGAAGATCCATCTAATCATGTGATGACTTACCATCTCTGGTGTGCATCGAATTCCATTATAGATGATTCAATT
>APFE030579841.1:249768-274561 GCA_000404065.3 Pinus taeda
TTGAATGTTTTTACAGGTTCGACCAGGGTATCCACAGGAAGATCCTTGAAATGATAAAGTCCTTCACTCTTCTTAGATGATAAAAAAAAAACATCCTCATCTACTATAGACTTTGCACTTTAGGGGGCAATCTGTTACACAAAAAATTGTCACCATGACTTTCTACAGTTTGTGTGAGTCCATCAACACTCATACATACCTCCTTTGCAAGTCTTGAGCCTCCGCTCTTCATGTCAAGCCTTGAAAATGGGAGAAAGACCTTAAAAATATCTCAAATCCTGGTTTCGCACTTTCTCTAGAGATCCTTCAATAGTTGTGGCAATTGTGGCATTTGTGAACAAGACCGATCTACCTAGTATCGAATGATATCTAGCAACAAAGAGCTCAAGCAAATCTACTTTTCTCTAGACATGTTTCAATTCATAAATGAACACTAAGAGGTGTAAACTTCTGTCTTGATAGCAGCAGCTTTTCGTGGGTGTATCTGACGCAACCATTGGCGGACGGGTTTAGTATCCAGGTAGGTTTTGATCTCATGAACAACGATTGAAGGATCAATTCCTGGCATTTCTTCATAGGACCAGGCAAACATGTCACGAAATTCTTGAAATAGGGCTTTATATGTGTCGACTTCAGTGTCCGTACAAGAAGCACCTATGTGAATGTTTTCAACATTCCCAGGTTTGATTGAAATGTCGATAGGAACCGTTCGAGAAATATTGGCTCAATTTTGTTCAAGAACAGGATGTTTCAATGGATTTTGCGGTTCTTTGACATATTCAGTGGTAAAAATAGATGAAAAATCATTTTCAAAATGATCAATTTCAGGTAAAATCGAAGACCGATGATGAAGATCTTCCCATGGTAATGCATCAACAGACAACAGTACCCGAATTTTTTCATCGGTGTGAACGGTTTCTAAAAAGGTTATTGACTCTGAGGTTGAGATTGAAAGTGATTTTCCACGAATCTCATTCACTAGATCAAGGCTGGTTGAACTTGAGTCGGAAAACGACTGTACTGCCTGATAAGCAACTTCAAAGGGACTCAAAGGCATGGCATCGCTAAGAGAGTCCACCTCGGGATCAAATGGAATGATCCAAGGGTCGTCAATAATAATGGATTCTGATGAAATCATATGAATGGTTGCGAAAGGAGACGATACGTTGGGAGGAGGAAATGAAAAAGTTCCGAGTAAACCCGAATCTTTAACTAATCCTACTCCAACATCCTTATAAGGGATAACGGTTTTACCAACATGTTGAATACTCTCAACAGAGGATGGGTCGGACGAAAAGTAAGTTAACTAGTCTATTGTAACAATCCTTCCATTGTGTGGGAACTTAATAAGCCGAAAGACCGATGAAACAACAACAGTCATGGCATAAGACCAGCTACGACCCAAAAGAAGGTTGTAATCTAGAGGTGCATCAACCACCTCCACATCTAGATTAACAGTTTTTCCTTCAACCCCTATAGGTAATTCCTGCAAAACGCCATAAGGATGAAACCCTCGGCCATCAAAGGCCCTCAGAATCATCGGGGTTTGATTAAGTGTAGGAGAACCAAGGGTTCTCCAACACTGTATCGACATAATACACTCCCTCATCAATCACAGTCCTAAAACAAGGTCTGTTTTTTACTAACAATGGAATCTGGAAAGCCATTTGATGAGGTAAACGAGGTGTACTATTTTCTAAATCGAAGACTATGAGGTTTGAGTCCTGAAGATCAACAGCTCCTATAGCCGAAAATAGCATTTTACGTTGTGCTGGACAAGATTGTAGCACTTCCAAAGCCGACATTGTTGAAGGTTAAACAACTAAATCTTCAACAATGTTATAGTTCTGAGCAGCTCTCGCATGTGGATTGAAAGCTGACTTTCGAAGTATACCCTTAGCAGGCGGTTTGATTACTAAGTCGGGATTTGTTTTCTCAATCTGTAGCGGATCGGAACCTGACGGAGCTGAGGTTGATGGATTGGAATTAGAATATTCTGCTTCCTTACCACCAAGAGGATTCTTACTTCCATAATCTTGCGATCGTGTCACAATCCTTACATTTGACATCATCATTATGGGCTCTTCCGAGGCACTAAAGGAACAACCTATCATCTTACTGTCTTGACTTGGAAACGGATCCTTCAAAACAGCAGGTGTTTGCGAACCTTTGATGATTTTCGTAACCTCGGCATGATGTTGACAATCTCATGTAAAATGCTCCTCATCGCAGATGAGACAAGGATAGCGAGGTTTACGTTTCTAGTCAGTAGATTTAGTTTGATCAGATTTCTCCTTCGAATTTTTCTTATTCTTCTTCTTGCCTTTCTTCTTACCGTTAGATTTTGTTTTGGTCATAGATGATTCTACAACATGAACATCGGCAGAAATTTCAAGTGAAGATTCTCCCTTTGGGGAATCTGGTAAAGTTATAATAGGAGAAGAATTCTTGGAGGATTTCTTCTTACTCTTGGTATTAACAGTACCAATCATACCGTTAGCGGCATGAGACCCTGAGGGAGGTGCAACTATTTGATTTTGTTTCGGAAGGTCGGGGATTTTCTCGTGTAACGTACTTGACTGCATATAAACTAAGTCAAGGTACTGGACTTGAGCAATTACTTGCTCTTCGGTAACTACTCCTGCCTTGGCTACATCTTTAGTTATTTTGGGTAATAATGATTTTACAAACCATTCTACCAAAATTTGGTCCGTGATAAAAACTTTCACTAAATGACGTCGATGCCGCCATTCATGAATACGGTCTGAAATATATGTGGACATCAATTGTTTTAATGAAGTTAATAATTCTGTGCCATTTTCATGTCGGACTGGCAGCTGAAAATGAGTAAGGAAGGAAGTGGCTAACTGACTAAAATTGTAAAAAGAGCCTCGTGGAAACTCAATGTACCACTTGGCTGTAAGGCCAATCAAAGTGCGTTGAAAAAGACGAAGACGAATTGAATCATCTATAATGGAATTCGATGCACACCAGAGATGGTAAGTCATCACATGATTAGATGGATCTTCTCCTGACTTCCCCTCAAACTTTGGTATATCACTGGGCAACTTATTCGGCATTGGCGGCCAAAACGGAAGATAATTAATGGGATCATTCGGAAGGTGCGACAAGTCAGGAAAATCCAAAGTTGCTATAAACGGTAACTGACGATTCGAATCCTGAAAACTTGGGGTAATAAGACCAGCCCCATGAGGAGGATATCTAGGATAATTGGGTATCAGATTCGCATTTGGGATATTATATCCTCCTGGAAAACCAAGATTAACCAGACCATAGTGGGGTTGTTGAGGTTATTGATATGTATACCCAGGGTACGGTTGATACTAATAAGGCGGGTTCTGCACAGCAAGGCCGAATTGGTACTGCCCTTGGTACGGTTAATAAGTAAATTGGGGTTGACTTGTGACAACCGTACTAGGCCCAAGTTGTCCTACAGGCATGGAAACCGGAGTCTAGATTGTAGGTCCAGATTGGGGTAAAGAGGCCTAAGGAGTTGATACAGGAGCAGTAGAAACTGGAGCCACTGATACTCCATAAATGGGTGGAGTGGATTGAACAGAGGCCACAACAGTTGATGTAGGCTGGACAGGTTGCTGGGGTGAACCATAAACAAAAGACTGTCCACATTGAGATGACAACTACACACTGGGTTGCGGAGTCTGTTGATCCCACACCACGTTCATTCCGGGGTATGGACCCATAACTGGTTGAGCATATTGAGGACCAAAACCAGGTTGAGTGTCAGATTGATAATTATACAGTACATTTCCGGGTCCTTGAACAAATGATTGACCTGAAGGTGGTTGAAAACCTTGAGGTTGATATTGACCTTGAGGTTAGTACTGACCTTGAGGTTGGTACTGACCTTGCGGTTGGTACTGACCTTGGGGTTGGTACTGACCTTGAGGCGGTATTGACCTTGAGCATATCTGATACTGGGGTTGACCTGAGTACTATTTGATACTGGGTTGACTTTAAGAAAAATATTGTCCTAGGACATACTGTCCTTGAGGTTGCCCCTAGGTGATATTTGAGTACCTTGCGGCTCCACCCAGAGAATATTGAAACTACCTAGGTTGCAAATTAGGAGTAGTACCAGACATCATAGAATATTTCGACACGTAACGGTTTAGTTTCCGTTTATGACCAGGAGATACTGCATACTCGATGGTTTGAGGAGATGCTCCTTGAAACGTACCATTAAAACTGATACTAGGAGAACAGAAGGAACGCCATGTAAAAGTTTCTGGCGTTTGAGAAACAGGATGACTATTCGACATATTCAAAGGAGGATAATAACCTCTAGGTGTGATGGAAAGGAAATCGAGGTGGTGGTGACCGTGAGACCTGGATTTTCTAAGAATTTTGTCAACGAATTACCAAGCGTCACCTCTGCGGACTGTAGAAAATGGATTCACGCTCCCTAAGTTCGATAGTTGGTTGATTTTCAGGGATGCTTATACCTTCGTTCAGACTCGAAATTACAATTTCTTCAATGGAAATGAGTCCAGAAGGAAGATTCTCGGTAATGATATTTTCTACTCTGGGTGAATTAGGACCACTAGAAATAGGAGAAGCAAATCCTGAAGATGGAGTAGCAGCAGGTTCAGAGATTTCAGGTTCTTCAGCTAATGAGCTAGTAGGAGTGATACTACCAGTAACCTCGGAAAATGAAATCGGTTCAGAAATATGTTCTGTTGCTTGCACTAGATGATCAGGATGTATATTAACGAATAATCTCCGGCCTTCGGCAACCCAACCCTACTTTCACTAGGTGTGACAAGGGTTCGCAACCCTTCAAGTTGACTCGGTGTAAATTTGGGAGGCTGCCCCCGTAGTCGACGAGATTGCCTCAGTAATTCAGCCACGATTAATTATTTAATCACTTCACACGAGAACAAAGAAAATCTCAAGAAAAACACCTAAAGTTTCTAAAGAACCAAACAGTTTGAAGCACACGCATAATAAATCTAGGAGATCAAACCACACACAAACAGTATCTTTCCGGATCGAAAACACTAGTTGGTGATGAAATCCAATGTCACAGAATTCAATACATAAATGGCGGTTGGAACAGTTACTCCGACAACCTGTTTAATGAAACAGACTGGCACAAATTTCTTCACTATTACCGTCTCGATTGAAGATAACCCCCCAGAGAGTCCAAGTGTGTCTAGTCGACGTCTGCTCCAGGTACAGTGGGATCTTCCCTCCACCATCACCTAGGAAAGAATCCTAAAGATTATGGTCACTAAGGTTACCAATGGAAACAAATATACCTGGGGGAACAGTCTACGATCCAATACGCAAGCAAGGGAAAAGTAACGAGCTCAATCCCCTTGAAGGTTCCTTGATATAATCCAAGGTTTACCAACAAGTGACCCCAGGCTCCTCGACAATGTTCAATCTGAGGTTTACCGTTTTTAATACGTGAATATCTTTTATCGTTCCCAATGAGGAAGGATTGATTCCCACACTGGTTCGGATATGATCTCGTGCTTTTCCTTTAAGAGGAGATTTCCCAGAGCATAGATGTAACAATTGGAATTTCTCCCTACCACAAGATTGACTACTTGTTTGTTTAAACTATCTTGGATAGTTAATTACTCCCTACTCCAAGATACTAGTCTAAGCTATGTTGGTGAAAAGAGCCCTAGAAAATAAAAAGATTGCTAGATGGATTTTAATTAAGCGTTAATTTTATTGTTTGTTTCTTAAGTCAATGGGTGCGGAGATGAAACTTTATGGTATGAAGACTCGACTTCAAAACACTAAAAAATGCACCTAAAATGATAACAATTCCTTTTCCTTTTCAATGAATTTCTAGCTAAGGAAGAGTGAAAAATGAAATGCTTTGGAAATCAAATCTTTCTATTAACATACAACTGAAAGGAAACTTTTTTGTCTTTTTCAAAGAACTTTAAAAACGAGACTACTAATCACACTCACGGAAAATCCCTTTTCTTTTCAACAATCAGCAACTACAAGAATAAACAATTATTTTAAGAGAGCTTTTAAGATATCTAGAAAAACTCTAAAAAACTATTGAAAACAAATTTTTCAACAAGCTTCTATAATTTCTATGAAAAACTCAAAACTATGATCTAATCTTGAGATCTAAACGAAAAATGGATTGAAAAGAAACTTGAAATGTTTTTGAGGATGTTCAACTTAGTCTTTCAGCTAACTAAGGATCAATTTGTTCAGCTCAACAAACTAATCAAAAGCATCCAATTATGTTTTAATAAAAAATGAAATTCGAAACTTTTAATCGAGTTTAATCAAAGTTTTGTAAAAGAGACAAATGGGATTTAGATCTCTTCACGAATAGATTTCATAAGCTAGTCAAACTCATCAAGAAGACCAGAGAGACCAGGGTGATCTAAGGCTCTAGGGCTTCAGATCTTTGAGCTACTACGAAGACCAAGAAAAAATCAATCCAACAGGAAAAACTTCTTAGAAAATCACTTCAAACAAGAATGCCAATGAAAACTAAATCACAAGGAACTTTTGTCAAGACAAATGCAGGTCTGGGCATATACTTACAGCTATGGACAAAAACTAAACCTAACTGGTTAGATGGATCTTAGGTTTTTCAAACTTTTGACAGGGTCCGCAGGCCCCCAGTAGAACCAGGTGCGGTGCCGCTCTGTGTTATATTGTAACAGTGCGGAGAGGTCTGCACTCTAACTAACTCAGAGGGTGCGTCCTCTTCCAAAATTTCAAAAAAAAAAAAATCCAACCAGGATCTAACGAGTACCAAAACTCACACACATCAAGGCAAAACCAGAAACCAAAACTCAAGTTTCTTAAGTCAAAGCAAAGACAAATCAAAAACCAAACCGAACCAGTTCCCCAGTAGAGTCGCCAATTTGTTGGCCGGATAAATCGTTCTTGCGGACAAGACCGATCTCCCTAGTATCGAATGATATCTAGCAACAAAGAGCAAAAGCAAATCTACTTTTCTCTAAACATGTTTCAATTCATATATGAACACTAAGAGGTGTAATAGACCCTACCTTGGTCCAACGCTTGTTAGTGATAGTTTTATCCCAACATCTCCAAGCAGTTCCTTTTTAATAACCTGCATACACAAACAAACACACATCAAATCATACCTGTGTATAATAAAACATGTTCATTATGAAGATCAAGGAGCTCATAAAATAAACCATTAGAGACAGTTCATTGAGAAAATCAAACTTGATTGTATTAAATATCATTTTGGGATTCAACTGCGTTAAGTAAGTCATTCACGTATGACCATTTCCATGACAGGTAGTCGTAACTGACTAATTTCTCATGATTTTTGAATAGTTCACTTAGCACTCATTGTATTAACTTTATGAATAAAAGAACCTTACAACCTTTGCCTTGATGTTGCACAGGTTCTTTCCAGGGTCCAGCAGGGGTCTCCTCTACTTTGACAAGCCTCACTCACTTCCCAAATGACATGAAAGGTATGTGATCTCTCCTCTCACAAGCTCAAAAGGGAAGTCTAGTTTCCAGCAGCATCTACCCTCAAGAATCTTCAGATTTCAACCTCCCCTACAACCAGCCCAATGCATGAATTTATAGTGTAAATGGAGGAAGTTGCAGGTCCACCATTGAAGGGATAAGTCCCTCCTTCAATGGGATAATCACCTCATATCATGGAGTTAGCTCCCTTAGTTATGGAATGGATGAACCAAGGTGGAGCGGGCTTGCCAGCGCAATATTCCTTCTAGAAGTGTCTAGAAGTGACCCAAGATGAGTTTTTAAGAATGAACTCACGCCTTTTTAACTTTTACAGGGGTTCGCACCCATTAATCAATAGACAGAGCGGTCAGGTTCGCAAGAAAGATGACCATTGGGTGCAGCACCGCATGCAATGCTAGGAGAAAGTGCGAAACCAGGATTTGAGATATTTTTAAGGTCTTTCTCCCATTTTCAAGGATTGACATGAAGATCTGAGGCTCAATACTTGCAAAGGAGGTATATATGAGTGTTGATGGACTCACACAAACTGTAGAAAGTCATGGTGACAATTTTTTGTGTAACAATACAATAACTTGGATTTGATCTAGCAGATTTTCCCTAGATCGTTGTCCGACCTCTTCTGTAGATCTAAATATCCAACCTCTCTGCACTCTGTTGAACCCAACACATGCTCACTAAGATGTATCTCTCTATCTTCTATTATTGTTGTGTCTTTCTCCTCTCCTAAAATTTGCTTTTATAACTTTACATTAAGTTAAATCCCTAACCCTAACCCTAATCTCAATGTGATTGGAAACTAAGATTAGAGCTCACCTCACTTGAGATCAATGGCTAAGATTAAAAATTAATCTTACTTTACCTTTCCTTAGTTTCTATTAGCTCAATAAGCCAACATATTAATATGTGTTTTTTCCTAAGTTTGACTTAGGTTAAGTTACATCAACAACTTGGTCACACTTGAGCAAGTGTTCTAAGGAATAGACAGAAGGCATGTGCAAAAGTACACGCCTAATTACAAAAATAAACATAAATAAGTTCAAGGAGTTAGTTCAATCAATTGTTGTTAATGTTATTGGAAATTTCGCTAGTTTCACGTAAGTAGGTACCCAATTTAAATCCCCCAAGATAAGGTGTACTAGTTTATGGCAACAAGTTTACTAGAGTTTCCATCAATGAATGCGAGGAAACATCCTTTGGGTTTCCTTATGGCTTTTTACTTTAAAAAAAAAAACAACTCAATGGGTTTGTTCAACTAGTTGTTGCCAATGTTGTTGGGTATTTAGTTAGTTATAGTTAATAAATGCTAGTTTGAACCCTCGGGTGAGGCACATGAAAATGATTAGTTTATTGGGGATTCCATCCATGAATATGGGTAACACTGCTTAAGTTTTCCCATGAGGATTTTGTCGAAAAAAAGGTTTTGAATAGGATGATTAAAGAATAACATGGTTCTAGTCATGCTCTTGAGGCTCCACGACATAAAGTATAAAAATAAATTGAAATAAGAGTTTTTGAGAGGTAAATTTAAACCTGAATTTTCTTGGATAATGTGTGACAAAGTTAGGACACAAAAAACACCAACAAGGTGGCTGCAATAAATTACATTTACAAGGAACATCATGCTAAAAAGGAGTATTGAAACGACAATAATAGTGAAACACAATGGGGAAAGTAACACCTTATACATGACGCAATACACATAAGTGTAAATTCAATATTGATACAACAATGCAATATACATTCTTATGTTTCTTTAATTGTTGTAAGCCTAATACTTATCAAGGCATAACTAAAGTGATGCATTAATGACAACAACTTGTTAGTTAAAAATTAACATTGTGTTGTACAATAATAGGCACACCACATTATACATATCACTATGCACCCAATATTAGATGTACACCATGAGCATTAGTGCACTTTAATTGATATTTGTCACCATCTATGGTGTATCATTCAGATGAAAATATAATGCCTTAATAATGCATTGTTGTCCATTGGATGCACCATTGAATGGAAGGTGCCATTTTGTGCCATCACCCCTCTTGTGCATGTGGGTTATGGAACAATTTCATCAACTACACTAGTGTGCTAATGACAAATTGACACACTAAAGACCAATTTTGCTAAGGGCTTCTATAAATGATAAACTCTCAAATCCACCTCCACAAAAATCTTTACAAAAACCATGTTTTCTAATACTATATTAAGGATCATCTACCAATGGCCTTGGGTTTATAACTTTGTGTGCATGTCATGAATTGTCATTTCCATAAGTTTAACCCCGACATTTGAGTGTTCCCTTTATTATCTCAAGGAACTTCAATGATTTACAAGAATGTAACTTGGTCCAAGTATCAGGTGAAGTACATTGGAGACTCAAAAGTCTACAAATCTCCTCAATCCCCATGAATTAGGAATTTAACAATTTAAATGTCTATTATCGAGCATTTTAATTTTTTTTCTTCTCCTTTGTAGATACCCATATATCATAAACATAATAGCTATAAGCCTAATCATAAAATAAACTAGTCTATAATGCAGAAAGTAGCACCCCGTGGAGGGGTTTAACAACCTGAAGTTGAAGCCTTGGATCAAAACTTGGAGGTATGGAGGATATGACCTGGCTAAGTAAAGGAAGTCAATCTAGAGATGATGTCTTCAATATGCAACTACATCTCATCTAATTCTAGCATATTTTCCTCCTTCAATTTGTCACGATCCATCAACAATATCCCAACAAGTGTTTTGAGGTGCTAGTATAAATCAACCATCTTCTAGTATTTTATATCAAGGTCCTTGAACTCCCTATTTTAAGGATTAAGCTTCCCAAATTTGAGTCAATATCCCAGTCATGAACGGTACCCTTCTCCTAAATATATTTCAGTTTCCACTGATTCTATTTCCTCACAAACATGTTAACGAACCTACCTCCAAAAAGCATTGACCACCTAAAAATATTGGAGTTGAATACGAGAGGTGGAAGAACATGCATAGGTTCCACGAGAAATAGAAAAACCTGGCATGCCTTGATGACTAAGATGCAAATATTTTCCCAAAGGCATGGCGACACAAATAGATAGATAGGAATCAGATACACCACAATCAACAGACTAAAAAGAGTGCATACAGTTGGAGTAGAGGGGAATCATGGTGTAGAATGCAACCAACTACTCTAAGAATAAAACCCTTTCAAATTCATGGAAAACCCATGAACTAAAATGAACTAAATAACACATACCTTCCACTATGTGTTATGAAAACCATAGCCTACAATGAAGTCCCACTTAGTCAATCCATGTGGACAAATGATGCTAGGAACCGATTTCAAAAACTGATCTTGTACTAGGATATCCTAGCGATGGATATAATTGAGCGTTATTTCGATAATTTTTTTGAAATTGACTTGTGAAAATCCATAAATCATACCAAGACATGGAGCTTGCATGTAATGATGAAGTTCCAACTATCACATCATGAGCTCAATAGGTGGGATGTGGCAGCAATGATCTGCAATTATGTCCAAGGCACTTCTCTCTTCTCACCCCATCTTGAAAATTGAGCATTTTAATTGTTTAATATGCCTTAAAATTTTAATCATCCAACTTTCACGAATGGCAACTTAACCTCCCAAAAAATATTCTTTATATTTGGAAAAAAAGGAAGCAAATGTGACCAAACCATAATTAACCTTTACGTATTCTTTCTTTCATTAAAGTCTATTTTCATGCTTTTAAATTTAGCAACATTAAATGCTTTTCTTCATGATTCATATTAGCATAGATGCATGCTTTCATGCTATTTTATTTAGTAATGTTACATGCTTTTCTCCGAGGGTTCATGTTGGTTTTTGTATAGGGCATTAAAATAATTTCTATCTTTTTGTTCTTGTTAAGGCTTATGCTTGCATATTTGTTTCTTTCAACCGAAAAGTTAAAGGTTTTACATGCCTTTACAACTTCTATAGAATTTATTTAATGTTGTCATAGGTTTTTATATGATAGTGGCTTAATTTAATTGATGTTGAAACATTTTCCAAGTGATATCACTTATGACATAGACATGTGGGTACTATTCAATGATTTATTAGTTACAACACTACTAACAAGTGATTTGCAAATTGTCATGGATATTCCATTAAACCATTTCATCACAACAAATCTTAAAATATCTTGACATCTTAGATTATGTAGGTTTAATTTCTTAGTTCTTAGATTTGTTATCTCTCATTGATGGCTTGAATTTTAGAAATAAATGAAATATGAAAATGAAAGACCAAACACAAAATACACACAATCCATACAAACAAACAAAATATTTATTTTAGAAAACCTAATACAAGAGAGAACCCAACTAGAAGGTGAAGCCTATGTTCCACCCTATTTGCTTAAATTATCAAAATGCACATACAAAAGAATGGGTACTCATTATGGAGTTGCCTTTTGACATTGTACCCTGAATGGGTGCTACAAAATATTCCTCCTTTGTTATGCTCTCAAAATACCAATCCTAGATGTTTTTCTCAGCTATGGAACAATTGTAATGCTATAGAATGGAACCCTTTCTCCTCCTAGTGACCCAATATTTAACATAGCTTGATAGTTATCTATGTTACAGTTTTTGCATCCTCAACCCTCAATTAGTGATAATGCTTTGGACGTGTTTAGTCAATTTAGTGTCCTAAATTGCTTGCATAAATTATCAACCGAGGTTTTGTAAGCTGATGAAGTGTGGTGCACTATATGTTGTTAGTTAACTTTTTTCTTACTTCATTGTTTTGTATTTTATGTTGTTTTTGGGGGGTTTCCGTTCATTGATGTCTAAGAATGTACAACTTGAAACTATGAGAAAATTTAAGTGAATCTAATGAATTTTAAAGGAAAGGAAATGTTCCTAAGTTAATCTAATTTCCTAAAAATGGCCCAAGAACTGTTGGCTAGTTAGAACCTAATAAAAAAAACAAAGCATCTATCTTATCTTATCATTAGTCCTAATTCATGGATCTAATTCTTAAAACCAAGAATGAAATTGATGTAGAAGGTAACTCAGTAATTGCACTCATTAAACATTCAACCATTCAATTTTGGAATATGATTAAATCAATCTCCTTGAAATGATTATTGGGAATATCAGTGATGTAACTAAGTGAGGATCTGAAAGAAAAAAGGTAAAAGCATGTAAAACTAACTGTAAACAACTAATGTATTTTTGACTTTCTCCAACATTCAAATGTGAAGCATTACCCTCTTGAAGTGTTGCGCAAGAAATCAATTACACCTTAGTTCCTAAGTTCTTAGGAAAATAACAATGTACTGAGTAAATTCAATTACTGTATGAATTAGACATTTAACCCTTTAGTTTAGGATCGTCATCATCTTGAAATGGCTTTTGAAAACATCCTTTACCATAATTAATTGACAATTCTGTTCTAAGAAAATGAATGAAAAAACAGTGAGAAAACTAAACAACTGTGTATTCTTATTACTTCAATCTTAATTCAATTTGGAAACAGAGTCGTTTTTCTCCACGAGATATCTTAGAAGAACAAGGCTGCACAGTTGTGATTTATCATTATGCTATTGAATAAAAACTAAAATGAAATATCATCCTGATTTAGAAAACAAATTTGCTAAAAACAGAGTAATGGAAATTGAACTAAAAACAACAAATGAAAAACCTCCTTCAGTGCAGGGGCCCTCTGTAACTGACGTGGCTGGAATGCTAGCTAGTTAAGGATGCACTTTAAACGATCGTCGGCAACACAAAATTTGTATTATGAAAAAAACGAAGTCTCCATACAGAGTATCAACAAAAAGCTTGAACTTAACACGTAATTCCTTCTAACTTCTAACTCCTTCTTGGTTCCATGCAACCAATATTTAAAGGAATATAACATAATTGTTTATGAGATAAACTTGCTACAGGTGGCTAATTCGATTTAGATTTGCAACAGAATTGTTAGACTCTTGATTAGTTATGAAAGAGAAAATCAAGAGTCTTACTGCTTTTAGATAACGTACTTTGACTCTATCTTTGACCATGACCTTAAGCTTGCTTTTCTGTCGATCTGGACCGAGTGAATAGGATAAAATCCGTGTGGAGATGATTCTAGAAATGCCCATGTGGCCCAATTCTTCATTTGACACCTAGAACTTGCCAAACCATGAGGGTAGCTACTGAATCCATAATTAGTTGCAGAATAGGCCGTGTTCTGTAGCTAATTTGCAAAAATATATTCAAATAGCAAGAACATGAAAATATAATATGACAATCATTTTAATGCTTTCCTTAAGACAAAACCTAACATTTATCATTAATTAGGTCTGTAATCTTATGAGAAAGTGAGGGAAAAAGGTGAGAAAAAAATGTCAAGGAGAGGGTAATTCTGAGGTTCAACATACCCCCACTACAAAATCATTGCATGTCCTCAAGCAATTTGCCAAAAATGTGAGTTCTTCCTCCCTAGTGCATTTGCTCAAACACCTCTGCTAGTACATCCAATTTCCTTCTTTTATTCTTCTTTGAAGTGACTGTCATTCTGAGCTTTCTCATAAGAAGCTTGTACTTAAGGTTAATGACTGCTTTGTTCAAAATCTTATTCTTTCTTCTCAATTTCCTGTTTTTCTTATACCACAGTCCTAGATGCAGAATGGTATTATTGTGAATTGCCTTGTCCAATTTATTTTGTTCCTTCAAGGTCTCATTCTCTTGTTTGATATGTCTGTTCAATATCTCTAATTCATAAATTTCCTGTTTGAGAGCATCAATTAGAGGTTCTTGTGGATTGAAAAAAGGTTGTGGGTTCATTGAGGCACTTCTCTTCTCCAGTGATCCTATAGAGTCATATATTTGTTGTTGCACTGGGTCTATGCTTGGAGATCTTTTTCTTGGGCTACCTTCAAAATGATGAACAGGAGAATTTTGAGGACTGTGTGCAGAAGAGATATTAACAGGAGATGGTTCTGGGGTTTCCTTGTCTAAATTTATAAACTTTGTCCCTTTTGATGATGTTTTCTTTACCAAACCTCAGAGTCTAGAGCTCCTTCTAAGTTGTGGAGGACTTACATTCTCCTCATTTGTGACCTTTTTCTCCTTTCTTATCTTCCCTCTTGCTTTGATTTGCTTCATGATTTCTGTCAGTTCTTCAAAGATTAACTTTTCATCATCTTTCTGCAATGAAGACTCAGGTCTGTTTTCAATACTTATACTAGTCTTCTTTCTTCTACTTCTTCTGACATTATCTTCTATAGGTGACTCTAGTGCTTCTTGGAAATGGTTTCTAATAAGGAAATTCTTCCAAGTATCTCCTATGCTTTTTAAATGAAACTCAATCAATATCTTTATCAGTCCATGATGATACATGGTTGTATCTATCAACTGTATTCTCTTTTGCACATTTGAGGTCATCCTTCTTAAACTATTTAGTAGGAAGAAAGGAAGATTGATTTCTCCATTTTCTAATAAATTCATCAGTAAACAGATATGATAGACATACATGCAACCAAAACTCCCCTCACAAGTGATAAATTTCTGTAAAACCAAGAGCTTGTTCCTCCACTTACTTTTAAGAGCTGAAATGGGAATACCTTTTCTAAAAACAGAGACACCCATACTTGGGTTTTTGAGTATTACTTTCCATGATTCATTATGGAACTCCTTGTTCTTGAACCATCTTTCACCATGCCTTGGATGTTCTGTAGCCTTGGTCATGAATGACTCAGTCACTGCAAACTTGAAATCTCCAATTTCTACCTATGTGCTATCAAAAGATCGAGCAAAGGATTTTGTAATATCCTTATGAAAACCATCAAATTTGTTGATTAATTTAAGCCATCCAGCTTTCTACAACATTTCTTTGAGCTGTGGGCATCCTTCCATGTACTTTTCTCCTACCAATTCTGATCTAACAATTAGCCTCATGCCTTCTACTACGCAGACTTCTCAACCTTCAGAATGACCCTTCCCAGTTTTATGAAATGAATCGGTTGCGAATATGGTGAAAGGAACCACGGGTTTGTATGAAATAAATATATGGTAGGTGTTCTGGAGAAACATAGACAAGTATGTCATGTCGTAGTCATGACCGTTAATAATCAATAAGGGAGTTAATTATGGACTATTATGTGACAAAATATGGATGATGTGGCACATATGTAGTATGATGGAGATTACAATCAAATCAAATGATGATTCATCAAGGAAACATATGAATATCCATATTATATATGATTTATGTTTTAACCTTGCTATTTAAAATAATTTTTTGCACTTTACCTTTTAGAATTGAACCTTTTCATTTGTTGTTTTCTTTGGTGTTGATCCATAGGTACCCTTTTATCATATTGGTCTTCAAAACAAGATTCTTCAATTTCCTGCAATCATCATTTGTTTGTAAGTTGTATAATTATGCCAGAGCTGCTAAATGAGATATGGATGCATAATCAAATTAGCTACAGAATGGAATCAACTGCGAAACATGATAAGAAATGAAGTATGGCTATGGAACATGAATGTGAAATGAAATGGAAATGGAATATGACAGTGAAATGGAATGAAAGTGAAGTGAGATGGAATGACACTGTAAAATGAAATGAATTTGTAGATTATGAACTACAAATGAAAGTAGCTTTATGTCACTACTTATTACAGAAAGGAAATGGAAAATATAGGATGTCAGAAATCTCTGATTTTCACCCTGTATTTTATGTATAAGTATGCCAATTAATGATAGGTTTTCATACTTATACATTTTAATATTTTTTATGATTATATATATATATATATAGGAAAAATAAAAGCTAAGTTAGTAGAGAAGAAGAATTCTTCTTCACCAACTTCATTCAGTGTTATCTTGGAAAATCTTGATAAAATCCTCTCTTGAAATTGGCTTATGATATATCTTCAACCAATGACTATTCACAAGAAGAGGTACCTTTATTTCATCTATTGTCCTTATTCTCACTACTCCATTATTAAAGACTTCTTCAATATCATATGGCCCAAGCCAATGAGTCTAAAACTTTCCTTGAAAATCTTTGAATTTTGAATCGAACAAAAGTGCCCAATCCCCTACTTGAAACTTCTTCTCCTTGATATACTTATCATGCCATTTAGTCCTTTGCTACTGGACTATACTGGTTCTTTGAACTGCATCTTGCCTGATTTCATCAAGCTCATTGAGTTGCTCCAATCTATGTTTTTGTGCTTCTGATAAATCCAATCCCAATTGGACTACCATCTTAAAGGTTCTGATTTGAAACTCTATAGGGAACAAGACTTGCTTCCCATAAATAAGCTCATAGGGAGTATGTCTTGTTGTGTTCCTTCATGTAGTTTTGTAGGCCCATAAGGCTTCAAGAAGCCTTTCTGCCCAATCTCTTCTGTGTAGATGTACAGTCTTAGTGAGAATTCCTTCAATCACCTTATTGGTAGATTCAACTTGACCATTTTCTTGTGGATGATAAGGAGTAGACTTTCTATGTTTGATCTTGTAATCTTCCACAAGCCTTTCCACCATTTTAGATGTAAATTGAGATCCCCGGTCTATCACAATTTCTCTTGGAACACCAAAACGAGTGAAGATGTCCTTAAAAAGAAAATTAACTACAGATTTTTCATTAGCAAAAGGTAATGCTTTAGCCTCTACCCATTTAGTGACATAATCAATGCATACCAAATATACTTCTTTTGTTTAGATGGAGGATTAATTGGTCCAACAAAATCCAAGGCCCATTTTTCAAAAGGTTCAATGAGTATATGAGTTTGTAGTGGCATTTCATCTGAAGGAGCAGGATTTCCTACCCTTTGGCAACTATCACACCTTTTGACATATTCTTTGGCATCTCTAAAGATGGAGGGCCAATAATATCCTAAAGGAAGGATTTTATAGGTTGTCCTCTTGTTAGCAAAGTGTCCACCAAGGTTCATCATGAAATGCCTTAAGAATTTCAGGCATTTCATCTTCTCAAACACATCTTCTGATCATGAGATATGGACCTATTTTATATAATTCATTAGTAATCCATGAGTAACTTGCACTTGTTTGAATGATTTTTCTTTTCTCCTTAGGAAAAAAATGTGAAGGTAATCTTCCTGTGACTAAGTAATTAGCAATATCTACAAACCAAGGGGTCTGAGTAGTTACTGCAAAAAGATATTCATCAGGAAATTTATCTCCAACTGGAATGCCACCTTTGATATTTTGAATTTTAGACAAGAAATCAGCAACTGTGTTTTGTTTTCCAGGTCTATCTAGAACAATGATGTTGAATTCTTGAAGGAGTAATAACCATATTTTAACTCTACCATTAGTAATAGTTTTATTCATTAAGTACCTAATTGCAGAGTGATTTGTATGAACAAAGGTTTCATAGCCTGTTATGTAATGTCTGAACTTGTTGATAGCATGAACAACAACTAAGAATTCCTTTTCAGTTACAGTGTAATTTAACTCAGTGGGAGTCAAATTCTTGTTGGTATAATAGATGGCATAGGGGATCAAATCTTTTTTTCCTAATACACCTCCCAAAGTTGTATCTGAAGCATCTGTTGAAATGTGAAAAGGTAGTTTCGAATTTGGACCTCTTAAGATGGGTGCTTCGGAAATTTTTTCTTTTAAAGTCTCAAATGCCAACTGGCAATCAGGATTCCAATTGAATTCACAATCTTTGGTGAGTAATTTTAAGAGTGGGATGCTAGTTTAGTGAAATTTTCTATAAACCTTCTATAGTATCCTGTGAATCCTAGAAAACTTCTAACATCCTTTTGACAACTTGGAATTGATAGTTTAGAGATGACTTCAACTTTAGATTTATCAACTTTAATTCCATCTCCTGAAATGTGGTGTCCTAAAACAATCCCTTCTGTAAAAATCATAAAACATTTTTCATGGCTTAGTGAAAGGTTTTCTTCCTTACATCTTTTAAGAAAATTTTCCAAATTTTCTAAAGCTTCTTCAAATGTATTCCCATAAACTGTAAAGTCATCCATATACACTTCTACACAATCATGTATTAGATCAGAAAAAATTCCTAGTACTGCTCTTTGGAATGTTGCAGGTGCATTGCACAATCCAAAAGGAAGTACTCTGTAGGCATAAGTTCCCCATGGACAGGTGAATGTGGTTTTATCTTGATCTTCAAGTGCTACTTGAATTTGATTGTAACCACCAAAACCATCCAAAAATGAGAAATACTTCTTACCTGCTAATGTATCTAACACTTGATCTATAAAGGGCAAAGAAAATGATTTTTTAGGGTAGCTTTATTCAATTCTAGATAATCAATACATACCCTCCATTTACCATTCTTTTTAGGCATAATCACTAGAGGAGAAACCCACTGGCTGTCTGAAATTTGGTAAATGAAGTTTACATTCAACAATTTTTGCAACTCCTCTTTCACAATTTCCCTAATATTTGGATTCATCCTTCTTTGAGGTTGTCTGATAGGTTTACAATTTTCCTCAATGTAGATGTGATGTATACAAGTTTTAGGACTAATTCCTTTCATGTCAGTGTATTCCCATGCATATGCAGAAGAATATTGTTGTAATGTTTTGATTAGCTTTTCTTGTTGTAATTTTTCCAAGTTATTGTTTATGTTCAAATTTTCCCCTGGAAAGATTTCAACTGTAGAGCTACCAAATTCTTCCATAGAATAAAGAGACTTCTGCCTAGATGACAAATATTCAATATTGGATTTTTCTTGAAATTGATCATGTTCATATTCTGGAGATGATTCAAAATTTTCCATTATATTTAAGATTTGATTATCTTCACTAATGGTTGAAATAGTAAAGAGAGGTTGAATATCATTTTCATCATCAATCCATTCTTTGTCATCTATCTCTGTGATTGTTCTTGTTGGAGGATATTGAGTGAATTTCTTAGTTGAGTTACCATGAGAGGTATACCTATCACCAAATCTATAGCTAGTGAAAGCATCAGCTATATCCAGCCAAGGTCTTCCTAATATAAGTGGATTTCCTCCTAGACTGTTCTTAGGGGTTAAGATCATAAAATCAACAGGGTACTCCCAAGAGTTTAAGGACACTGAAATATCTTCTAACACACCATCTGGTCTGATTACAAATCTATTTGCCAATTGCAGTAATGTAGGTGTATAAAGAAGATTAGGAATATTGAGTTGTTCCATGGTTTGTTTGCTCATGATGTTTATTTCTGCTCCTAAATCAATCAATGTATTCAGAATTTATACTCCATTGATATGTGTTTTTACAACTGAAATTCCTGGATCTACATATTTTTGTATGACAATTTTCCCATCATTATGTCTACTATTTTTCCTGCCAGCTGAATTCTTTTTATTTCTTTTGTTTTTCTTCCTGGTTTCTTCATGCTCAACTCCTTTATTGTTTTAGCTAGAATTAGAATATCCTTAATGGTTTGTAACAAAGGGATTTTGATACAGACATTTTTCAATTCATCTAGAAAATCATAATTAGGCAACATAATATGCTTTTCTACCCCTCTGTCAACTTGTAATCTTTCAGGAAAAGGAGGTGTAGAAGTAGATACTGGTGGTTGCTTTATGATAGAAGTTGAGCTTATTGGTTCTTTTTGTTTTTCATTTTCAGTATTCTAGTTTTAAAGAGATGTTCTTTCAAAACTTTTATTTGGTTGTAGAGAATCTTCCTTAGAATTGTCTTGTTCTTGAATAACTACAAAAGGCTTTTTCTTTTCTAATATCCTACCAGATCTTAGTTGGACATCATTGAGATCTAGAGGAGTGATCATATAAGTTGGAAATTGTTGTCCTTCCACCATATAGGTATTCTGAGGATTTTTATTGTTGGGGTTTGGTAATGGTTGGGAAAGTAATTAGTTTGGTCTCTGTGGGAATGACAGTGAAAGTTGAGGATTTTGGTTTTGAAGTTGGGGTTGTTGATTTTGTTGAGGAATTTGTTGGGGAGGACAGTTTGGATATGATGGAGGATATTGATAGTATTGAGAGAATCTTCCATAGGGATTTTGCATTTCTTCAGCCCATAGTTGAGATTGAGATTGAGATTGAGGCCAAGGTCGCTGCCAAGAATTCCAATTTGGTGGGGGCTAAATATACATTTGGCTTTTAAAACCCTGGTTTTGTGGCCCTTTCCAAGGTCTTCTAGAGACAAAGCAAAGAGATTCTGATGGATTTGAAATTGTTTCCTCTTGAAAAACAACCTTAAGACCGGGAATTGAAGGACAACTCTTGGTATCATGGTTTTCTGAACAAATCACACAAGTCTCTATGATTTTTGCATCCAAAGGGCATTCTCTTAAAGCATGCTTCTTTCTACACTTGGGACAGAAAATAGCTAAAGCATCAGTCTCGTCTTTCTGCTTGTTTTGTAACTTAAGGGTGTCTAACTGTTCACTGAGGCTCCCTAGAATATCTGTTGTAAATTCATCAAGCATGTTTCCAATTTCTGCGCTACTCACTGATCCAGTTGCAGATTTATTCACTCTAGCAAGAGAAGGATCTCTTGGACCTTTCCCAGTTTTGGATTTTCCTCTTGAGAGATGAACACATAATTCTTCAATGTCATTTAATGGGAGTTGAGAGATATCTCCCTTCCCCATCATGTTAAGGATGTCTATCCACTCATCACTAATGGCTTTTAATAAAAGACTTTTTAAAGTATCTTGATCTAAGTTATCCATTTTTTCTCTTTTTAAGTTATAGTTGAATATTTCAATTAAATCTTCCAAATTTTCATCCTCTCTTTGCTTCATTTTAAACACTTCATCTTTGTGATTGATAGGCATGCAATAATCCAAATACATGTCCAAAAATGCTCTCTTCATGTCATTCCATGTTCTAATAGACTGAGTGATCAATCCCATGAACCATTTTAAAGTAACTCCTTTCAATTTTGAAGGAGACAATTTAAGTTTTTGAGAGTCTTGTAAATAATCATAAGTTTTACACAAGACTTCAAATTCAAATAAAAAGGTTTCAAGATCTTCAATTTTTAATCCATGAAAATTTGGGAGGACAAAAGGTGAGATATTTTTCATTGTGGCATCTGTTTCTTCATCAACTATAGGAAATCCAAAAGAATTATCAACTTCCCTATTTCCTCTACCTTCTCCATCATTTCCTCTACCTCTTCCTCCTCCAAATAGTGCAAATTCTCCATTCAAAACTCCCTCTCCTTCTTCTTCTCTTCCTGTCATTATAGGATCTTTAGAGTTAATATAAGATTCAACCTGCAAGGTTAATTTCTCTTCCTCTAGTTCCTCTATTAATGGTATGTGGAAGAAAGGTTCTACTTCTCCCTCTCCACTAGGAATTTCTAATTCTTCAGCTAAAATATGTTCCCCTATAGAGGTGAAAAAGGCTACTCCTTCTGTTGGAGATCCAAGATTTTATTCCTCTAGGATTGCCTCAGTAGATGAAGTAGGAGATCCTCTTAATTGGATTTCTAACCTTAGAACTTCGGGAAGTCTATGGCTAGTGAAATGTGGAATATGAGTTTGAGATGGAGGTGTATCTCTTCTTAGTCTTGGTGGAGTAAGTGGTGTTGTAGGAATCGAACTCCTGCCTCTAGCTATGAATCTACCCCTAGAGTCTCTTTCTCTACACATATCATTTTTTCGATGTCAGAGATGAGGTTACCTAATTACACTTACCCGATAATGGCACCAAAAGGTTTAGTCAATTTAGTGTCCTAAATTGCTTGCATAAATTATCAACCGAGGTTTGTAAGTTGATGAAGTGTGGTGCACTATATGTGCTTAGTTAATATTTTTCTTACTTCATTGTTTTGTATTTTATATTGTTTTTGGGGGGTTTCTGTTCTTTGATGTCTAAGAATGTACAACTTGAAACTATGAGAAAATTTAAGTGAATCTAATGAATTTTAAAGGAAAGGAAATGTTCGTAAGTTAATCTAATTTCCTGAAAATGGACCAAGAACTGTCGACTAGTTAGAACCTAATAAAAAAAATAGAGTATCTAACTTATCTTATCATTAGTCCTAATCCATGGATTTAATTCTTAAAACCAACAATGAAATTGATGCAGAAGGTAACTCAGTAATTGCACTCATTAAACATTTAACCATTCAATTTTGGAATATGATTAAATCAATCTCCTTGAAATGATTATTGGGAATATTAGTGATGCAACTAATTGAGGATTTGAAAGCAAAAAGGTAAAAGCATGTAAAACTAACTGTAAACAACCAATGTATTTTTGACTTCTCCAACATTCAAATGTGAAGCATTACCCTCTTGAAGTGTTATGCAAGAAGTCAATTATACCTTAGTTCCTAAGTTCCTAGGAAAATAACAATGTACTGAGTAAATTCAATCACTGTATGAATTAGACATTTAACCATTTAGTTTAGGATCATCACCATCTTGAAATGGCTTTTGAAAACATCCATTAACACAGTTCATTGAGAATTCTGTTATAAGAAAATGAATGACAAAACAGTAAGAAAACTAAGTAACTGTGTATTCTTATTACTTCAATCTTAATTCAATTTGGAAACATAGTCATTTTTCTCCGCGAGATATCTTAGAAGAACAAGGCTGCACAGTTGTGATTTATCATTATGCTATTGATTAAAAACTAAAATGAAATATCATCCTAATTTAGAAAACAGTTGCTGAAAATAGAGTAATGGAAATTGAACTAACAGCAACAAATGAAAAACCTCCTTTAGTGCAGGGGCCCTCTGCAACTGATGTGGCTAGAATGCTAGCTAGTTAAGGATGAACTTTAAACGATCGTCAGTAACACGAAATTTGTATTATGAAAAAAACGAAGTCTGATTACAGAGTATCAGCAAAAAGCCTGAACTTAACATGTAATTCCTTCTAACTTCTAACTTCTTCTCGGTTCCATGCAACCGATGTTTAAAGGAAAATAACATAATTGTTTATGAGATAAACTTGCTACAAGTGGCTAATTCGAATTAAATTTAACATGATTTCTTATGAGATAAACTTGCTACAAGTGGATAATTCGGATTGCAATAGGACTGTTTAAACTTTTGATTAGCTACAGGTGGCTAATTTGATTTAGGTTTGCAACAAAACTGTTAGAATCTTGATTAGCTACGAAAGAGCAAATCAAGAGTCCTACTACTTTTAGATAATGTACTTTGACTCCATCTTTGACCATGACCTTAGGCTTGCTTTTCTGTTGATCTAAACCGAGTGAATAAGATAGAATCCATGTGGAGATGATTCTAGAAATGCCCATGTGGCCCAATTCTTCATTTGACACCTGGAACCTACCAAACCATGAGAGTAGCTACGGAATCCACAGTTAGCTGCATAATAGGCTGCGTTCTGTAGCTAATTTGCAAAAATATATTCAAATAGCAAGAACATGAAAATATAATACGGCGATCATTTTAATGCTTTCCTTAAGACAAAACCTAGAATTTATCATTGATTAGGTATGTAATCTTATGAGAAAGTGAGGGAAAAAGGTGAGAAAAAAATGTCAAGGAGAGGGTAATTTTGAGGTTCAACAAGACCTTCTACAATCTTCTTGAAAGTCCACATGTGGCTACCTCCATATGCATGAGTAATGGGGTCTAAATTGTCATCCGCTTGTACCATGGTGTTATAGCTCCAAATCTCACCATTATGGTTTGTGATGCTACACTCATGGCCTAGGCCAACCCCTCCTTCCAGACCTGGTCCAAAATCTAAAAAACAGTGTTTTATTCCCTGTACGCGACATTGCCCTGAGTTAAACGCGTGTATACGCGGGTTCATACATATCCAACCCACAAATATGTATTAAAACACTTTAAAAAATATAAAACTCCTTATTTTCGGGCGGAGATCGCGGGTTTACCTGCTGATCACCTGTTAGTGCCCGTGGCCTCAACTGTCCCCAACCAATTCCTAACTAAAAAACTACTTTGGAATTGGTATAAAAAGACATCAAAGGGAAGGCCTAAAGGAGGAGAGATCATAGAGCAAGGTTATTATACTGAGTTTTTTCCCTGATCAGGTCTGAAGACCCTTGTGCCTTCTGCACTTCCCCCATCTTGTACAGGAAACCCTTGTTTCCTTGTGATTGGATGTTCATTCTTTACCCATCACATCTTGGAGTGAGTAATGGAAGGTGACTTACTAGAGGCTTGAGGCAGGACGGATCCAGAAGGAGGCTGAGCTTTGAGCCTGCAGAAGCGGTTCAGGTGATATTGCTCTTTTTCCATATTATTCTATTTGTCTAATAAAGAAACACGTCTTGTTCCCGAAACGCTTCTTTCTTTGTGTTGATGATATTTATATGTGAAGTTCATACTTGAATAGATG